>JAAAKQ030500435.1:0-20491 GCA_010016005.3 Zanna intricata | reverse complement strand
GAAGTGTGGTTAATTGAAACCCAACCACCAAAGAACACCGGTATCCACGATCTAGTATTCAAATCCGTATAAAAAGGGTACGAGACCTGCATCACTGACTACCTAACGTAGCATATACCTTTTTTTGCATAAATTGCATATGTTACTTAGAAGATTGATTTGATCTTATCTGTTTTAATATTATTAGCTGTGATGAAAAATGGCTGTTGTAATGCCAGGAATAATGGTGTAGCAAACAGTTCCTTTCTTACCTTTCTTATTTCCTAAACACATTCACATGCTTAAACGATGAACTAGTTAGAAGTATATACAATAAAATTGATATATTTTTACCATAAAAATTACTTACTAGTCTAGATCATTGCTTGGAATTTATAAAAAGAAAATATATATTTTTATGATATTGAATTCTTAAACTGGCTTTCTATGTTTTAATGAATTTTATTACCTAAATTAAAACTTCTTTTTTTTTTTTTTATCTCCGGAACCACAATTAAGTACATCTTCAGAGGGATGAAATGAATGAATTGTAGCGTGTGTGAAAAATGCCATGGCCTGACCGGGATTCGAACCCCGGACCTTCGGATGTAAGGCTGAAACTCTACCACTCGGCCACGGAGGCCGGCTGTAAATTAGAACTATCTATTACGGAATAGGCTGTATTATTTTTAGCCTGTTGCTTATAATACCGCATAGACTCGTTCTAGTATGTATTATGTTTGAACCTGTGAACTTAGTTTCAAATGACTACTGTTTTAAGATATACAGTGAGACTAGTGGTTTATGCTTCTGCTTTATGTTGATATTAAAGATTTTTTTTCTCTACAGAATGTTCTAACATTTACAAAAAAAAAAAAATTAAATTATTTCATTATACTTTAGACCGATAATATTTAAAGGTTTTTACTAGTCAGAGGATATACATGTGCTTATAAACTGAAAACTGGAGGAGTAGAAGGCGCTTCAGACATAATTTAATATCTTCATTTTTTCCAAATTTTCTAACTGTACCGTATACCCATTATCACCGATGAGAGAATTGAAGATAGAGGATCTAATACTAGCTGTATTTCCTCTGCGTGTCATTCATTGGTTGTGAAATATCGAACTTCAAATTGCTTCATTGACTTACCATTACGTGGATGGATAATTTTATTTCATATGCTGTTTTATAATACTTAATTCTTCTTCATATATCCTATTTAATTAAAACATCCGTATATGTTAAATCTTCCTAGAATAACACATTTTTTTAATTAATATCTTTACAATTTTTATTACCTTTGTTAATTTTTATTATGTATAGTTGAATTAGAAAGACATAATTCATTGTTTTCAGTCAACTCTAAATGAGTTTATTTAACTAAACAAACAAAACAGATTATTTAATTAAAGTGCATGAAGTTTTATTATTAAGCATAAACCGTGTTAATAGATTAACTACTTAGCAAGTCTATCAGCTAATAGACTTACGGGTAATCTGAAAGAAAATCATCGGTCGAAATCGACGACTAGTGGCTATTATAACCTAGCGCCTGCTATACCCAAGTTTTTAATTATCTGTAGCGGTAAGAATGAGAAAATGACTTGTTGAGTATGTTGTGCCGGGAGGTCGGTGACGAATTGTTTATGAAGTAGTTCGGCGGTTTGACGGCGGCTCTAAGGATCGGCGTCGCTCGGCACAGATCGGTAGCAGTCGGTTCAGGACGAGTCAATAAGGTGCAATGTCCGTCTGTCCTGGCTAAATGCCAACCTCTTGCTCCCTTTGCTCTCCGTTCTTATTGCCTCGACCATCGCACCACTCCGTACCCTCTTCATTCTCTTATCCTCTTCCTCTTTCTTTATGTTCTTCCTCACAATCCGCATAAGTCAGTAATCACCTGCCTATTGTTAAAAAGTCTAACTTATTGTCCTCGTCACAAAGGACATAGCGGTTCACACACATATGTCCCTATTAATTCTGATCATTGATAAACAATGACACCAGAAGCGTATAATTGCAGAATTTGACAACATATAGGAGAAGGCAGGTGTTATATTCCACTATCTGCCGGTTAGTAGTTACAGCTTGCTTGTATTCCTTTCTCAATTCAATTCAGCTGCTCTAATGTCTCCGTCTCTTTCCTGATGAACATCTTTCATCCGTTTTCTGTCTTTTGAAACAACGTCTTAGCTGAATAACATTATCATTGTAAACATGTGCTACATTTGAAAATTAATTCATAAATAAATCTTAGACTATAAAAGACAAAATCAGTTCCTTATTAAATAAAAAAAAAAAAAAAGAATTGTTGTAGAATATTAATTTTTATAATTTATAAGCAAATTTAAGGCAGTGGTTTTTTTCTTATGTTTACTAGTAGGTACATGACGAGAACTTGTTTACTTTCTGCTTGTTTACTAAACATTTTTTTTCTCGAATTATTGCTTCTAACATGTAATTATGCTTCAGTATTAATTAATATAAACGTGAAAGTTTTCTGAACATTAGTTTAACCTTATTAATTGATGTAAGAAATAAAAATACATCGATTAAGAGTAATCTTTTATCCAATTGCTACAACAGAGATGGCTGTGCATTTCTTTTGTGATAAAAATAACTTTCAACTATATAGTTGTCATAAAAAAGTATAAAGTATAATTATTTTAAATTGTATTTTTATCGCCTAAAAATACATCTACTCTTTTATTGTATAATAAAGGTTGCAGAGATAAGTTCTACCTTTGTAAGTTTCAGTAATTATTTGTATAATCAATCGAACCTTTCATTCACAAGCATTGTCGATGAACGTATATATTTAGCTCTACGGGACTAAAACTTCTTCGTCTTTTAAAAAAAAATATTGCATTTAGTGGGTATAATATATAGTTCAACACCTAATATAATTAACTTTAAATTTTTTGTTTTATTCAGTTTATCTTTTTATTAATTTCACTGAAGATGTATGCTGTGAATATTATTCGAATTCTTCAGTGTAAATAGGTCAAAAGTCGAATTAAAGATTTCTAACACAGCTAAATCAAATTTAGAAAATTACAACGTGTTTGCTATTAAAAATTATTTTTACTAAAAATTTTCATTATTAATTTAAATGTAAGTAAGATAACTTAAACCAATAACAAAATTTTTTAAAATATAAAAAATAAGGTTTTATAAGTCCTGAGTAAAACAGTACCGTATCTATGGATTTTTTTTATTAGATATATAATCCAATTTTTACCATAATACCAATAGTATATATGCAATTTATCTGACGTTAATCTTAAAAAGTATTTTTATATAAAGAAAAATCATTTAACAAAAATAACATTTTCCGAATAAGAAACTTCAGTCTAATAAAGTTTTTTTAATATCAGATATTTTTTTTTTCTATTATTCAACTATTTTTCTAATAATATATTAAAAAATATATATATTTGCTATTACCGTAAATTAGATTTTGTTGTAATTTAAAAAAAGTAAAATAAATATATTTGTCATATTTTTTATATACTTTTAAGGTATTTTATAGTGCTAGCATCAGTGGGTATACTCTTAATTCGTATCTCATATTTCAGGAAACTTTTTTCTTCTTTTTTTTTAAACAGGTTGTATTTATCTTCATTTAGTTTCTTCAAGCGTGCTGAAGAAACCTTTACGCACTATTATTTAGAAACGCGATTCTTCTGTTTAAACCATACATACATATGAAATATTAAAGCTGTTTAAACATGTATACCTGGATTGCAAAATAAATACAAATTAGGATAAATAACATCAGAAATTGGTCTTTAAAATATCGAGTAAATCAGCAGTATTGAGTAATTCAACGGTCTGGTCCAAATGATGTTTTTTTACAATGTTACAAATGCTATAAAAAAGTAAAAAAATTAATTCATGGACAATTCATTTATATTTACATATTTCATTTATTTATTTACGTTTTTTTTTTTCTAAAAAAAAAAAGGGTAATATTTGTAGTTTTATTTTCATTGATATGCTCATCTTGTAGTGTAGTTACAAGGAATAGCTAATAGGTAGGTACACAACATATACATAAATCAAGTGTGTGTCAAATCGGCGCGCAGATAGAAGCTCTTGGCAACCTTAGTTCGATGTCTCCTTGACAAAGAACATATGTGGGCTTAACATGCCTTCAGCAACGCAAACTAACTGGCAACATCCTTTACTCATATTGTAAGAAAACTGCTACTTATGTATGCATTTTATAGAAATCAAGCCACCGTTTTTGCGTTCTTAAGAGTGATATAATTTTTTATTCGTTTACAAATGCAAAAATTTTAGTTTTGCCTTTCTTTAAGTTTGGAAATAATTTATGGTTTAAAACTACGGTGCTATTTAGGAAGTACAAAAGAAGCAGTCCTTTAAAAAGAGCCCACTGGGCTGGTCAACGCAACAACGGATTGGTTAAAGCAACATCGCAAATCAGCTGATTTCTAAGTCAAAGTTTCAAATCCTAGTAAATATAACTATATTTACTAGGATTTGAAAACTTCTTACTACTACTTTACCTTACCTTTTTTTTTGCCTTAACATTTACTTTATTCCACTACTATTTACTACTTTTATACGGAGTGGATACCGGTGTTCTTCAACTCGGTGGTTGGGTTTCAATTAACCACACTTCTCGAGAGTGAGTCGACCTGAGTTTGTACAAGACTACACTTCATTTACATTCATACATATTATCCTCATTCATCCTCTTATGTAATACCTTATGGTAGTTCCGGTAGCTAACACAGAAAAAGAGAGAGTCCTTAGAAACAATTGGCCAGGTTGTTAAATGGCAGTCATTTTATGAATTGGTAAAAAATCTGAGATTTTCCTGTATTATTATGAATTTTTCCCAACCAGAAGATGAATATAGAAGATATAAAATATAACCAGAAAAATATATCCTACTTCTGGCGTAGGTGATAGTAAACAAATCAGTTTATGTACCGCTAATTGTGTCTAATTTAAATAATGCATCAAATAGTTTACATTTTTTTTAATTGCAATTTAAATTTATTTTAAAATTAAACCTTTGTATTCATGAAACAATTTAATTCAAAGTGAATTTTTCCAATTAAACTTGTAATAAATTAATAAAATAATTGTATATTTTGAAGTGATAAAATTTTACTTTCCCGTTGAATATAGCTAGAATATGAGGAAGAAAGTGAACATACGAAAATGTAATATCGGGTTTTATATTTGAAAATCTTTACGTTTTTAGGTGCTTTTAATCCATCTAGACCAAAAAAGGCATTTGTATGTGTGTGCATACGTATGCACATATGTGTGTCGCACTGCTTTGATCTCATATCAATGAATTGACCAAACGGATTCTTCAAATTTGGCTTAAATATTTCTATATACAGGAACGTGATAACATTAATGTTATTTCAAATTCGTTAAAGAACTGGGGATAATACAAAAAAACTATTCCAAGTTTCTTCCGAGGCATTTTGGAGAAAACGTCATTAAAGAAAACCTGCATTGCTTAAGTAAATAGTCAAAACAAATTTTAAAATATAAACCCTCCTCCTCTTAAGTAGTAATATACATTAACACTTTTATTGCCCGGATGGACCGTGCAAAACTGATCTCAGCCGTCTGACAGTTTTTTATGATACACATTATGTTAGAAGATAGTATTGTAGCGTGTTCGCAGCTCGATTAGAATATTAAAAAATTTTAAATTTTATATAATTACAATTTATTAGTATAAATAAAACAAGACAAGTCAATAATATTAATAATAATAAAAATAATAATAAACAACTCTATAAATAATAAACAATAATTAGAATAATGACAATAATAACAACAGCAAACAGCAATAGTAAATGTCAATAATAAACCAATGATAATCGTTGTAACCACGACCACAACAACAGTAATAATTATAATAATCAGTGATTACATACAAAACAGAGTTTTTAAAAATCGTCAGGATTTATTCACACGTAGATAAATTATACTGGAAACCAGAATTCAGTAGTATTGTCAAAAGGGCCGCCAGTCTTAACACATTTAACCACTATTTTTGTATTAACAACAATAGCACAATAGATAAGACAAGTATAAAGCTTTTTCACTGCAAATATCTTTATTGTTCACAAATAAAACCATTTATGAATGAAATTTAGTATATTACCTCTTTCACTTACAGCCTTACAGTAACTCGCCAAACCATTTCTTGTGTTCATGTAATGGAATTACTTGTGACGTATCTTAATCTCGTCGAACTTGCATAATAACGAAGAGGAGCTTCGTAGCACTCTTGTAGACTCTCCTCGCAGACTCGCATCATAACGTCTCGCTTAGACTGATTTCAACTGGTCTTCTCCGGAGTATTTATTTTCCTACCCTCTTTCCTGCCGGACAGGACCCAATTCAAAGCGTGAGATCATCGTCCCACTTACACAATTCCACAAAAGTCTTGCACAGGTCCGGTAACAATTCTTACCAAACAACTTCTGTTTTAGGTGTGTCAGTGGGCAGTATTACAAAAGACGATTGTTAAACAGACCTGTTAACTTTACTAAAAGGGTTTCTTTTAGCCCCTTACTAGATTACTCCCATTACCATATTTTCTACTACTCTCTTCTTAATAGGTAGGAATCCTTTACTCAGGTCCGTTATACCAGTCTTGTTACAGTATGTTTGTCATGCATGTGTATTGTTAAAGGTTATTTATTTGCTCATAAGCCTTCAGCTTAGCCCTTCCGTTCAATGAGTACAGACTAACTGTTGTGAGTCCGGAAAACTCCGAAGTTGTACCTAATATAGCGAATCACAAGTCAACACGACGATTAGCAGAAAAAACAAGAGTTTCTCAGTTATCGGGTCAGCGTATACTTCATGGTTTACAAGAAAGCCTATCGTGTGAGTATCGTGCATGAATTGAAACAACATAAGAGTAAACGAGTAACTTACTTTTATTCTCTAACAGAATAAAAGCAAAGGATTCTTCGATACTTTTCTCTTCATTTCAACAGATGAAGCATTTCATCTGATGATTCCATTTTTCAGTTTGCGTTAAGTTTCGTAATACGCGACACTAGGCTACATAAATACCAAATGAAATCCATCAGAAACCACTCCATGATTTAAAAATTACTGATATGCAATTTCTGGAAGCTGGATCATCGGACCAATATTCTTTGAGAATACCGTTAATACCGACCTATTTTTATGATTATCCGAAAAATTTAGGCATAGCTTGATTCCAAAAAAAAAACTTTCTTATAGCTACTTCCAACAAGACGGAGCGACTTGCCTTAAATCTAATTGGTCTCTCATTCGAATCCACTGAGATTTTACGAAGGGTAGAATATAATACAGTCAAATAATAGATAGTAAGGACTTGTACCTTACGGGAGATACCTATCTCACGTGGAAATTTTACCTTTGAGCCTATCTGAAAGAGATAGTCTACAAGAACAACCCATGGACGTTGGAAAAATTGTGATAATACATTGCCAGGACTCCCGTTAGAGAATTGCAGAAAGTTTATCTGAAGATGTTTCCATGAGCTGTACTTTTCATAGCCGCTTCACATAGAGGATTCATTGCCAAAACGTAACTGATAATGATTTCATAAACTCGTTAGCAGCTCGTTGGTAAGTAGATAAGTAACTATCTTGTGTTTATTGGCATTTTCTAAATCAACAGCAATATTATTTCTTAGTTTATACCCTCTTTCTGAGCTCCTCATATGGAGCTCACACTGGGAGTGGAGCCACACTCGATCAGATACTTGATAGTAAGTTGTTTATCATAGACAAAGCACGTTGGTCTCTCTTCGCTGGTTAAAAAAATATGAATATTTTTTTATTCATGCGTGACTAATTCTACTTTATTCGTGCGTGGTTATCGCCACTTGTTCTCCACGAGTCAGTTTTGATTCGCTTTTACATTTATATGGAGAAGTTTTTATTGCAGTTAATTTATATTTAATCATCTCTATTCATTAAACTTCGAGTTTCTGATAATGTGATTTGACGATTCTTAATATATGCAACACGAATAGGGATTATATCCATATTCTCAAAAATGGTTGGCATTCCGGCAGCTTCGTCTGCGCTTTCGTTTCTTGAGATACCAGCATTCCCTATAGGCCATACAAATACACACTATCTGCGTCGATTTAATACACACAGAATAAAGAGTTTGTTTGCGATAAAGACATCATTAATGTTCTTGTTCCAAAGAGCAGTTAGTGCACTAAACGAGTTGGAACAATATGTTCCACTTCTTTGCAGAGAGAGTGCTTATATAAGCACTCCCTCTTCAAAGAAATGTTTTGGGTAGCGAAGATCTTACGATGAAGATAATGAGTGCTATCGTATAAATACTAGCGATACCGGGCAGTTTCTATGAATTGGCTTTGCCATTTATGTATGTAGGAATCCTACATTATGTTCAGTTTTAGAACCGTCAGTATTAATTATTTTGTATCCTTCATACCTATTTATGATTGACGAAAACTTCTGTTAGATGATCACAACTGGTTTCTTTTTCATATTTCCATAAGAGGGATCCCATCTTGTGTTTACAGCCCGTAAGATATCTTTTTAAGTCCTGCATGTCATAATAGGAAGACCTCTGTTCTTAGCCAGAGGCAGCGGGAGTGGAGCCATATGAGCCACTCCTCGAGTGGCTCCAGAGGACCTGCCTCCCGTCCTGTAACCGCCAATGATCGCCAAGAGCAGAAGAAGCTGGGCCCGCAATAGGATATCACGATAACACTTATCCGATGAGCCCAAACAGGCGCAGCGTACAACATTATTGCCTCGCATACACCTTTATACTGGATCCGCAAAGTCCTAAAATTCAGCCCCCAATCGGGAGAGATAACGAGCCTAATGCCATAAAATGCATCTAGCGCCTCCTTAACCACATACCGAAGATGATTTACAAAGCGTAAACGCTCATCTAGGATCACCCTCAGACATTTCTGCACAGTAACATACCACACAGGATGGCTGCCATGGAGACACGGGCCCGACGTGTCTCAGACCACCGACCCTTTAACAACATCATTGTTGTCTTCTCTGGACTAAAAACCATTTTATGCTGAAAGCTCCTCATCTGTAGCACAGCACACGCTTGACCAGCACGAATCTCTAGTTCATTCCTAGAATTGGCCTCAACGAGCAGCAGCAGCCCATCATCAGTATAAGCGACGGTACGGCAGTCACTGGGCAAACGACACCGCACCAAAGAGTCAAACTCCACCTCCCAGAAAAGGTGGCCTAAAACACTACTGAGGATATCCCTTAGACAGTATTTTTCCAACCTCAGAATCACCGTCCCGAAGGACGACTGTCCTGTCCTGTGGCTGAAATAACTTGAGAGAGTTGCAATCTGATCCACCGTACACCGACGCCGCTGCAACTGATACAGGGTAGAGGGCCACCACAAATTATTAAATGCCCCGGATATGACTAAAAACACACCTTAGCCATACTTGTGTTCGCTGGAGGTAGCCACATATATAAAACTCAGAATGACATCCTCCGTGCTACTGCCCGGTCGGAACCCGTACTGATTCTCTTGGAGCAAACGCTCCTCAGTCAACCTATCATTGATTTGAAGATACAAAATCTTCTCGAAAACTTTCCCTATCATCGGCAAGAGCGTTAAGGGCCGATAGAAACCCGTAACAATCGGGTCCTTGTCGTTTCATTTATACAGGAACTTCAAAACTTCTTCCTTCCAACACACCGGAAAACAACCAGCAAAAAGAATCCTATTAAAGATTCTAGTCAACGGGCCCGTGATCATGGGCAACGCACGAACTAGCACGAACTAGGAGTTCAACTGTTATTCCGTCATATCCGAGGGCTTTATTATGGGCAAAACTACAGATTACGCGCCGCACTTCCGCCTCCCTCACCTCCGAGGACCGTTGTTCAGCACGGTACGCCGCCACCTCGTGGCGTATCCGATGATGAAAGAAACCTCACCAGCCTCGTATCATCCGGGAGTAAGTCATTCAATAAAAGCGTGAGAACACGCTCCTTATCAACAACCACTCCCTGTCGGGTCAAGAGAGCGGACAAAAAGACCGCAGTCTTCTTCTTACGTCCAAGCACCCGATACACGACCCCCCATGGATCCTTGTTACCTTGTTCATGCACAAAAGCGCGCCAGGAATCATGTTCTGGTTTTACAGAGGTTGAAGATGTTAAAAAATTCTCTGTCTTCAATATTCCTAGGTATGTATAGTCGTTTTGTTGGATGTAAACATCTGAATTTATTAAGAAGGAAAATTTTTAGCTGGTCCAATGATCCACACTGGTATCTGTACACTGTATAACTCCAAACGAATAAAACAACAGAGACACATAAATCACATGTTTATAGCCGTGATCAGTGTTTTGAGGACAATTTAATATTGAGCGATTTTGTGGTCTTTTATTGTATATTATTTCAACCACTTTTTAGCTCAGTATGACTGATCTTATAGTTCTGTTTGACTCCGAGATATTATAGAGCTCCGAGGTATTATATAAGCTCATCGTGGTGCTTGCCAATCCTATCTCCATGTGGATTTTTGCGCACATTTGTCAGGGCTGAAAGACGATGGATGTTCTTGCTGAAGTGAGCAATGATATCAGTGAAAACCACTGCTGGCTAAGCGAATCTCCCTAATAGATACCCTCGTTAATTTTCCATAGTTAATTGGATCCCACATTTGAAGGCTTTGAGGTTTGGTGTACTTATAGTTTTTTCTTTTTTTTTTTAACCTCCGGAAGCACCGTAAAAGTATATTTACAGAGGATTAGATGAATAAATTGTAACGTGTGAAAAATGTCATGCCTGACCGGGATTCAAACCCGGGACTTCCGGATGAAAAGCCGAGACGCTACCACTCGCGCCACGGAGGCCGGCTTGGTGTACTTATGGTTTGGAGTGAACCAAAGGATCATGTAATCGATTGTTACTTTTGTTTAACAAGTGCGTTTGGAATTTCTAAAAAAAAAACTAAACGTACTGTAAATATTCTTCATTGTGATCTGCAATCAGGCCTGTACCTCACAGTGAAATTATTCCAGTTCTTGAGCCATCATCTGTGAATGTATGTTTCGAAAGCAACGATGAAGAATAACGGAGTACTGAAGGAGACAAAAAAGATTTTGATTTTGAATTATCTTAAAATAAGCTACATCCTATAACGCAAGGTGAATAAAATTACTCAGTTAGGGATTTAAATTTATCAAAAAATTAAGCCAAACTGTTAGGATCAAGTCTGCAAGGTTGAATTTACTTCAAAAAAATATAAAAGTTTCGGGCTTTCGAAGCCGACAAAAAGAACTTTCTCAGCACTTCATTGATGAAAATAATTTGATTGAGCTTATGTTATACTTAGGACAAGTACATAAATCTGAGGACTGGCGCCTTTTCATAAATTCGTCAATGTATAGTTTAAAAATGGATTTTTACTATACAACGGTAACAAATATCCTTCGATACCAATCGCTTATGGTATTTTTTTTGAAAGAGACGTAACATGTGATAAAAGATGTTCTTGGAAAAAAAATTATATAAAACATAGCTGGAGTATATGAGGTGATATGAAAGTTATTGCTATTTTGTTAAGCGTGTAGTTAGACTATACTAGAACATGGGTTTTCTTTCGAATGAGACAACCAAGCTAGGGATAAACATTATGTTACCAAAGAGTGGAAGAATCGAAACAACTTAATGCGACTGGGAAAAATATTATTCATGAACCCTAGGTTGAACCCAAAAAGTTATTTATACCCCCTCTCCTTATCGAGCTAGGACTAATGAACAATTTTGTAAAAGCAATGAAGAAGGATAGTCCCGAATTTTTGCACATCAGGCAGAAATTTCCGAATATCCTGAAATTTGTTAGTCCTCAAATAGAGAGTTGGTCAAAGATGATGTAGTTAACTCAATATTAATTAATGTAGAAAGTGCAGCTTCGACTTCATTTAAAGAAGTTTGCAAAAATTTTCTCGGCAAACAAAAATCCGACAATTACCACGATATTGTTAATCAATTTCTTACTTTAAACAGAGCTACGGAATGTAATATGTCTTTGAGAATACATTTCCTCCACCCGAATCTGGATTTTTTCCCGGACAACCTCGGAGGAAAAGTGACAAACATGGAGAACGTTTCCACCAAGACATTTCGGTGATGGAAAGCCGCCATAAAGGGAAATGGATTGGGACATGCTAGTCGATTACTGTTGGATATTAATTCGGGATGTACTTGAGGCTATTATTTATAAAATTAAAGCATAAGCGAAATCAATCTAACACAGCTATGGCCATGCAAAATTATAAATTTTACAGATTTTAGCTATATATGCCCTTAATTTTTTGTTGAACATAATTTATTTAAAACGAAGTGTGATAGAAAATTAGTATGTACGCAAAAAAGCGTAGTTGTATCAAGAAATGGTATCACACTTAGAGAAATATTCAACAAATTTTTTTTGTGTATCAGTGATAGACTCATAATTATAGACTCACATTTAATTTTTGTTTTCTTTAATATATAAACAAGGTTAAACTTTTTTTCATTCAAACTTAGTTCAATGACAGAAATTTAATTTCATATTCATTAAAGTAGTTACTAATGCAAGTATGTTGACCTGAAAGAAGCCACTGAATAAAACGTTGCACTGTAGCGGGAAACGGAAATGAATAGGTAGCTAATTTGTATGAAGCGCTTCAGTCTTAAAGTTGTTCTACATGTCTGTCAGCACTGAAGTCTCAAGATATTGATTTAAATTCCAAACCGACACATTTTATTCTTTAGTGCAATTAATAAATTGTGTCAGCTATTTCTTCATGTAAAATATATTTATTTAATAAGCATGTATTTTTATGAAACAGGAAAAGAAAAACGTTAAGTATGCGTTTAACAAAAAAAGAGATGAGATCTAGATTATTAAACGAAGCAGATTAAGAATTCCAAATATTTTATAAGTTTATTGACAGTTATATGGATAAAGTATTTCATCCATTAAAGAGGTTAAATAAAATAAAACGTTTGCACACATTAAAAAATAAAAAACTAAAAGAAAACAAACTGGGTGGAATTCATCATTACTAGTTTTGTTGTTTAGGAAATAGATTTTAATTTAATTACAACCAATTAGACGTTTTTAATTAATAACTGTTTAGCGTCTAAACAAAATAGGTTACTTTGTTTATTTTTATGAGCAAATAAAAATAAACAAAACTAATTTTTTTAAACATATTCCTAGTTCATGATTTTATTACAGCAAACTTTTTCTTTTATAACAGAATATTGAAAGTACTCGTATTTAACGTTGTATTTCAGATTTAACGTTTCTTTTTAGACTAAAAACATTAGTTTTTAAAAAGCAAATTCCATTTAAGTTTTCAGAATTTGTATAATAACAGAATTTAAAATTGTTTGATATTATTCAAACTTTTTTTTTAATGATACAATCTTACGTGCGAATGTTAAATTAAAAGTATTATGTTGTGTCCTAGTTTTAGTATATTGTACATTATTTTTTATACTTAGTATTTTCTACTTAATTATTCTGCACCGTGAGTACTTCCCTCGTGATCACCGTTGACATTTTAAATAACACTAGACTAAATAGAACGGTTTTTTTTTACTGACTTTTCGAAGAAATTTATGTACACATGTTGGAAATAGGGGGTGAAAATGAATTTTCTTTAAGTTCTAAGGTATAAGGGATACAAAAACACCATTCTCTTAAATTGGGATTTTATAAAATATTTACGTATAAAATTTTGTGGCTCCTAAATCTCCAAATATATTAAATTAATTTCATTTCAAATATAAGTATACTGTAGTTGTTTATCTGAAGTTGTGGATTTAAAATTTTATAAAAATTGATTTAATCGTTCTTAAGTTACGCACGATTTAAGATGCAAAAAATTTGAACGGTGCTGGTTAGAACCTTGGTTTGTTATGATGCTGCAAATCGTAACGTTGATGTTTCTTTATCTGCGGTATCAGTATAGCTTTTTCCGTTGATTTCAAATCTGAAAACCAAAACTGAATGATGGGCAGGATTTTTTTAGTAAGACGGTTTAAAGAAAAGCTGATTTATTTTTTTTTAAAGGAATTTTATAATAATCTATAAACTTATTTAATACTATTTTCTTTCCTTTCATTGTTATTCAGCCTCTGAAATGCCCGTTTTTAATCTCATCCTTATTCGGGCTTCATTTTTCATGGAAAAGTATTCTCATCATTGATGTAATGTGATGAAAGCGCTCACCGTGTTCATCTCTTACGTTGCCAAGGTTCCAAATCAAAATGTTATGTTCCATGTATTTATATATATTGCTTTACAGTATGTAATAAATTTACTCACCTATTTTATGCAAATTTCTGCTTTCTTTTTGAGGAATGATTTAAAATATTTTGAAAATATACTCATGCTGCTTTCTCAAATTCATTCAAACTACTTTCAAAGTCCCAATAATTAATTAGTTTACCTATCGGTTCGATAATCCATCAAAAATTCCTTCTTTAATTTTAGTTTCATTAATCCTGGAAAACTTGCTTTTAAGATATAAAATCCCTACGCTATTACAATCCATTTTTTTTTTTAATGTTTCTTCAGATATAGGTTTTTGTGTTTTAGGAGGAAACACCCTCTTCGGAGTCAAAGAGCTTGATAAATAACATTTTTCTCATGGGTTATGAGTCTTCAGCTAGGCTTTTTTAATGTTTAATAAATGCTTTTTCATGCCTCTACTGTCCCACTTGCATTAGAAACAACAGTATTTAGTATAACCGAATTGCAATCCTAATAAAATAGTTTCACTTAATAAAATAGCTTTAATCCTCCAATGTGTTGCAAGAATAATTTTCATATTGTACCATCATCAATAAAACTTTCATCACACTTGTACTTCATTAATGCTGCATTAGCAAGGAGAATTTATGGTTTATCATTTCCATTGGAAGGAAGATGACTTTCAAACATGTTTTAGAGGAATATATAAACTATTTAAAGGCATCTGTAAACATGTTTCGGAAGCTGTTCTAGCAAATTCAATAAAAAATTTACATCATTTATATTTTCTTGTAAGGAGAATATATGCTGAGATGCCTAATCCGAAAAAAGATTTATTTAACGCCACTTTTGAGCCATTTCTTTTGAGGCATTTCTTTTGAGCACTTTTGAGCCTTTAAACTTTTAAACCAGTAACTCTGACTGCACTTTAGATAAATTAAGATCACAAGCCAGATCATTAAGTTCTGCTTGAGTAATATTGTGCGTTTCAGTCGTCTCACTTTAGAAATCTTTGTGGCTTTTTTGTAATACAAAAAAAAAGCCTGTCGAATCGTCCTTAGGCTTCTCTTTACTTTAAGAACTGCAAAAGACTATGTCGCAGCTTTCCACTTAAGCTTACTTGGTTAGTTGGGTTACTGAAGAATTACAGCAGATATGAACAAGACTTTTCCTGATTAACTATTTTACACCCAAAATAGATCTCATATAATTGTTTTCAAGCCAAATGGTAATACTTCTTCTGTGATATTTAAAAGCTAATTCACCAAACATATTGCAGAAATAATAGATGAAACGATAGTGAGCCATTTTTAGACAAGCTACTAACAATACTCAAAAATAAAACTGTATGTACGAAGTACAACAAAAAAAATACCCTTGTGTAAAAAGTAGGAACAAGAAAGACCAATGTTAGCCATGATATACACATGAAGTCAGAAAAAGTCTGATTTTCTGGCATGAGTATATTCCAAAAAGAAAAAAGGAATTGAAATGATTATATAATAATGATGTTATTAATAAAAGCTATTAATTTAATTATATTTCAATGAAATAAAATCATTTCATTATTGATTAAATGTATTTTTCCTTCAAGGAATGAATCGTAGTAAACAATTAGTATCGATATCATTCTATGATGCACTAGCATATTAATCACACTGGTCACACACCAAATTATTTTATACTGAGCCATTTATAAATATGGTGCATTTAAAAATATATTCAGCATTCAAATTTCTTAACTAATATAAACATGAATCAAATCGCCACAAATTTTACAATTTAGACTTCTTAGAAGAAATAAGTCGATTTTTTAAATTTTTTTCATCTTTTATGAGCTACAATTTCAAAAAATAAAGCCCTGATAACAAATTTTGAGATGGTGTTTGGATTTAGCGTCAAATAATAAGTAAGAACAAAGAAAAATTATTTGTTTAATAAACCTCTTGTAGACGAATGTAATGACAGTGTCATAGTAATAATCAGTGTCAAAATAATTTACAGTTAAATAAATGTAAAGACTGATATATGATTTTTATCCAAACCGTCAATGAAAAACCATAAATAATCAAAAACTGTTGTTACTTGTTCAAGTGTAAGTAACAAATAAAAAATTCTCCATAATGTTACTAATTTTCAAAACAAAATAAATAAATATTTTTTAATTGTGTTTAATGGAATTTAATGATAAAAATTTAACAAAAAAGACCTAATAAAAAAATAAATATAATAAATAAATAAACATTAGCTGGTTTTCATGTTCTAAGAACCATTATATGGTTACAACTACTATTGCTACCGGAATATTATAATCACTCCTACTATTATATAAGTAATCCTCATTAGCTAAAAAACTGTCATATGGTATTTTTCCCGTAAGGAAATTTAAGGCGGTTATTAGTTTGACTAATACATCTATTCATAATTCAATATTAATTTTCACGAATGTTAAACATTAACTCTTTCTTTTAACTGTTATTAATTTAACGAGTACTTAAATAAATTCAGAAAATTAAAAGAAGTTCCAAACAATATTTTCCAAACAAAATGTCTGATATTATTTTGATTAATTTTCAAAATATCTATTCCACTGATTTTCTCAAATTAAATAAAAAAATCAGAATTATTTCATCAACTATCCAATTAATACAAATTAATTGTTTTTCTGGTGAATCGGAGGAACCCAATTTATGGATGAAGTTTGGGCTTGCTAACAGGTTCCGCAAGATGATATTTGAAGTGTGTATGTGTGCCTGCACCTTACGGACTAATCCTCCTATTTAACCAAGTCCACCCCCGGGACCAGACCAGCAATTAAACATTAACACAGCCGAAAGAGGGGCCTTTTGACGCTGTTGTTTATTAATCACATCTCGTCGTTATCACTTTGTCTTGTTTCTTACGTTTCTTACTCGGTCGTGTGATGCCTACCTCTAACGGAGCCAACCTAAAAGTCACCTCCGCCGGGACTTGATCTTTCCAGTGGCCGCCTTTAATAAAAGCGATCTAAAAGCCATCCCCGCCGGGACTCTGTCTTAACCGCTCCGAAGTGTCAGAGTTCCCGTGCTTGATTATCGGTAGCCCCCCGCACAAATACAGATGGACAATGATTCATACAGGGATGTCTGACATTCCATCGCTACCCCGCTTTCCATAAGCACACTGAAAATGACCCAAACCATCCCCGAAGACTGATAGAAGGCAACACTAAACGAAAGACAGACGGTCCCCAGCTCCTACCCGAATTGTCAGGATAGAAGTTCACCTCCGGCCAGCGAACTCATCTGTTCGGTTGTGCATCTTTCTGTAGATTCACACACCCGCGGGGCTTTACAGGCAGTTCGCTGACGCCCAGACTTCACACAATTAAGACATTAGTTCGAGCGATAAATTCCTTGAAAAACAGAGGATAAGTGGCTTGGAACCCAGCAACGGAAATACCGGTACTCGGGATCCCTCATACGAGCCCAAGAATCTACCCACTCGCCCCTGAGCTAGCCGCCTTCCCCCCGCGACCAACTAGCCGCTACGTCGCACCATACGTTGTCACGATTATGGCATTTTTGATCGCAACAGGGCAAACCGAGGACACCCGAAAATCAGGATCCTCACCAACCAGCCGTCGCACTGCCACGGCAGTCTCCACCTCGGTAGTGTCACATTCGATGTCCCGAAGATGAACCACCGTTCGGCGGCAGTCACAAGTAATTTAAGTTAACATATTCTTCATTAAAATTATTTGACTATTTTTGATTAAATACTAATGAATATCTTAAATAATTATTTCCAATTTAGTATATTTTTCCGCAAAAAAAAAACTTATAAAAAACTGTTGAATGAACCTTTTTTTAAATCATCTGTATTCATTCAAATATATGGTTATTGAAACAAAACCGTCAGTTCCATCATGATTTTTCCATAACTTGAAGAAAAAAAGGATTTATTTGTACAAAATCAGGAAATACAATTAGATTTAGTTACAAAATTTCAGAATAGTTTTATATATATATATATATATATATTTATAAATATAAATACGTTACAATAATAAATAAAATTATATTAATTATAAATAATGTTACTTTCCTACAATAATTTGTATTAAAATCCATTAACTTAAGTAAATAGTTAAATTTAGTAACTGTGCTTAGTAAAACAATAACTCAGCTTCTTTAAAATTCAACTTTAAAAAAATGTAATAAAACAAATGCATAGGAAGAGCACTCATTAGAATTAATTAAAAAGCCCACACTCTCCACCCTTAACATTTCTAGGTAAGAGCAATCATTATACCAAAGGAGAAGTAAATTAAGCATTTAAAAGTTTCTGGTCGAAAATTTAATACATAATGACAAATATAAACATTAATTAATTTATATATAGTTGTGTGGCGAATAAAAATATATGTATATACTTTTTTTTTCTTTTTATTTTTTGTAAGAGTCGGTGTCTGGTCGTGTGTGAAAGTATGATTGTCAATGATATGGTTTTTTTGTGTAAGTGCCTGTGTGTGTGTGTGTGTGTAAACGTGTTTGTGTAGTATTTCTTTTTGTAGGTGTGGATGTATGCATGTCAGAGTTCACGCCGGCAGGGCAGGAGTCCCCGTGCCTCATCACAGCCGTCCATCTCCAAGCGATGCACGGCGGCTCCGCAGGAGGCTCTCCCTTCCCCAGCTCCTTCCTGTATGTGTTATAGCGCCATCGCCACGGGGATCAGGGAGTCCCAGTGCATCATCATTGCAGCTCATCCCCGCAAGCAGGGACGAACTGCGACTCCGCAGGGGGCTGTCCCCTCCTCCCGAGGCCACAAAGTTAACCATTATGTCACTGGTCATCTTCGGCTTCCTTTTCACGTACAATGGTGGTGACCAGCGCGCCCAATCCCGCTGGTCTCAGAATCGCCGTCCTTCTTCAGGGGTTTCTTCATTATCTCGGAGTTCATACTGTAGATCCTTTCATCTGGGGCACTGGAGGATAACATGCTTCACCGACTCCCTTTCCCTATAGTAGAGGCAATTATTCCAACACCGCTTGCCAAACCGGGATAGGTAAACATTGTATGCTCCGTGCCCAGAGAGGAACCGTGAAAGATAACTGTCATTTTTTCCATCCATCAGAACTGCAATATCGTCTGAGTAAGCTACTATACCCATATTTGCTAGCGATTCCAAACTCAAAACACAATATTCCAAATCACCGATCACAATATTCCAAAGGAGAGGGCTCAGGGGAGATCCCTGAGGCACTCCTCCCTCCAGAACGCGGTGAAGTTCCCCCTCTTCAGTATCTATAACTACTCTCCTGTTGTTCAAAAAGTCTCCCACAAGCATATAAATATCCACTCACTCCTTTCTTTCTGAGAGCCTCTATTATGGCAGGATGCGAAACGCTTCCAAACGCGTTTTTAATGTCCAGAAGGATGACTAACTGAATCCTTCTGGAGCGTCACGTACCGACCCTAGTGTCCTTCGCCCATTGCACTACTCTATTGATGGCACCCATAGTGGATTTTTTCCGCCTGAACCCAAACTGAAGCTCATTGAGACCTCCGTTGTTTTCTATCTCACTTTCCAATCTATTTGCAATTAATCTCTCATATATTTTACAAGAATTGTCCATAAACAAATGGGCCGAAATTTTCTTTCCTGACATAACTCCCCCTTCTTTTCTATGAGCAGAACTCTACCAATTTTCCAGACGTCAGGGAAGGATGCCCTCGCCAGCACCATGTTCATTGCGTTGAGAATCGTCCAGGGTCTTTTTTAATCATCCCCTTCACTAGTTTGTCCGGAACTCCGTCGAGACCCGGGCTCTTATTAAACTTATTAGTTCTCTTCACAACCTCCGAGAATTCTCCAGTTGTGAGTCTGGGAGGAGTTACCCAATCTACCTCCAGAATCCACGCGGGAGTGAGGTCGAACAATTTCTGTATTTCCGACTCAGCTGTTGTCCTTGACAACAGTGGTGGCGAGGACAACCTCTTCATGATTATACGGTAGGGCCGCCCCCATGGGTCCTCATTTAAATCTTAAAATAGCTTTTGCCAACATCATTTATTAGCATCCTTAATTGGCGAACGCATATTTCTCTCGTGCCTTTTTGTATAAAAGTTCTGCTTGGGCTTCTAAATGTTTGCGTTTGCAACGCTGCCATCTTCGTTTCAACTGGAGCACCTCTTTTCTCAGGGCGCCGATCATCGGGTTCCACCAG
>JAAAKQ030500413.1:2235-14412 GCA_010016005.3 Zanna intricata | reverse complement strand
TGCATACTCAAAGATCTTCATGAAGATGACAATAATTGACGTTTAAAAGATTTAGAATGATTTTATTGTTATAAACAGAAATATTTTTGTCCAAAATATATTAAATAGACAAATAAAGCTACACTCAAACTGATTGGTCATATTAATCATCATAAATGGAGTTCTGTGGAGTGATACACATCCTCATGGAATAATATAACAAACATAAAACATTCTTATATTAAAAAAGTTTGGAGGTATTTAAAATGATGGAATCATGTGTCTATAATTTTTCAATTGTACTATAACTAAAGAATCATATTACAAGAATTTTATTTGAGTAAATTAAACAATCTGTTGTGTGAGAATACTGATGAATTTGGCCAAAAACTGATTCTTTTCCACATCAAAAGATTTAGTACACAGGGATTACCTAAAAAAAAAGAAGTTTTTAAGAATTGAACTGGCGGATCGGAATAAGTATTTTTTTACTTCTTTGTACGAAGCAAAAGGAAGCATTGTGGTCGCAAAAAGTTTCGGTTTCAGATTTCAATGGAAATATCCGTTTTGACAATTCCTGAATCCAATTTGTCTAGTTTCGTCGTGATGTCCGTATGTATGTACGGACGAACGTATATCACATAACTCAAAAACGATTAGCCTAGGAAGTTGAAATTTTGGATTCAGGATTATTGTAACATCTAGTTGTGCACCTCCCCTTTTGATTGAAATCGACTGAATCAAAAGTGTCATAAAAAAGCGCAAAATCTAAAAAGTTTGGACTTTTTCTTAAATGCAGTAATCAGTCCCTCATTGACAGCTTTTCTACTTACGAAAATATATATCATAAGTGGTACTTATACCACCAGTCATAAACCAGAGTTAAACAAGAGTTGGTTTTAGCCAGAGTTATAGCCAAATAAAATGTTAATTAATGAAATATTTGGATCTTACAAGAGAAGGCACATCGGTTCGAACCAAACTTCATCTCGTTTTTTTATTATTTTTTTAAATTTAAGTATATTGATTTATTAATAATTATTAAACCGTGACTGAAAAATTTTTTTTTTATTATTTTTTAAATTTTTTTTATTTATTATTTATTTTTTTTTAACAGCTTTACGGAAAGTTTGCAATCTGTTCGGAATTAAAATTGAACAATGAGTAAATATGCTAAATTTGGTTTAAACTATAATAAGCTGCCAACTCAGTGGTTGTAGCTTAAAAGTTAATAACGAAAAAAAAAAACAAATTGACTTCGTAGGTTTTTAAAACCACTTAATTGAATCGATATATCAAATCAAGTATATTGTTAATCTTGAAAAATCGCTGATAGTGTTATCTAACAAATTGACTGTCAAATAATTTGGATGCCGATCAAAACGATTTTAATATCGTTGACTGATCAGAGAGATTTCTTGCCTAATGGTTCGTAATTTAAAATCATTATATATAAGGTTATTGCTTATATACAAGGGTGTTTTAAACATTTTTCACAGTATTTTTGTGTGATAACGTTCAAGTATATCAATATTGGAATTGTTTGTTGTACCCCGCAATTAAATCCTATAAATCCAAACTGGTTTCAAGACGGATTTATAAACCAATAATTTATTTTCTACTGAGAACCGAAATCTGTGTCCTATTAACCAGTACATGTTTTTAAACATGGTCTAACTGCATTCGCTTAGATTTTATATGTTTTACTCATACAAGGTGCCGGTCAAGATAAAAAACTAAATATTTATATTCCTGAGAATTTGGAAGTTGAATATTAAAAATGGAAAAAGTTAGGCAATATTCCTTTCGAAGAGTGAATGTGACATGTTTCGACTTTGTTTCATTTATATGAATTTCCAATTTGTAAGCCAGGATTCGAGAAGTGAGAGTTAATCTTGAATATAAAGAGGTACAGTAGCTGGATTTTCATGGACAGCAAAAATTGCAGTATCGTTAGCAAACGTTGCAACGATTGTATCTGCCGTAATTGACAAGTCGGCAGTAAACAGAACAAATAAGATGGATCCGAGAACATTTCCTTGAGGTACCCCTGATTTTATTGGAAACAAATCCGTTAAAACTTCTTTATGTTTAACTTGAAAACACTAATATTCTAGGTATGATTTTAGCACTACATAGAAAATATGCAATAACACCTTTTTTAATTTATAGAGCAACCCTAGTGCCATACTTTGTCAAAAGCTTGAGTGACATCGAGGAAAACCGCTGAACAGTATGTTTTGTTGTCTAGAGCATAATTTATAATGTGAACAATTCTTTTTGCTTGCTCCACACAGGTATGTTTCTACCTAAACCCAAATTGGTGATTTGGATTTGGTCATTTACGAACTGCTTCATTCTTTTTAAAAAGAACTTTTCAAACACTTTAGAGAGCACTGTAAGCAGGCTGAAAGGCCTATAAGAATTAACATCTGTTGGTTCTTTACCCCGTTTTGGTGCAATTATTTATGAAATTTTCCACGGATCAGGAAAATTAGCAATACGAATAACAGCATTATTAGTGGTGATTATATTAGTGTGATTAAACGTATTACTTCTCGGTAATGCTTGAAGAACCTGACCTGATATGTTAGGTATTTAGAATTCCAATCCTCACCAAAGATGAATCTCGGATCTAAGGGTCTAAATGATGTAAACTGATCCGCCTTCACAGCATGTCTGGTGGGCAATGAACGAAAGAGACAGAAAATTGTAATCGTTCATCGTGGACAACTACGGTAGTGGCTGGTAAAAAGTCCTTTTTTGTTCAAATGATATAAAGTGAGAAAGAGTTCTTTTATAACAGCAGTATCGTCGTGTACAGTCACTGTTGGTGCAATATATTGTATAGCCATGAAACTTGGCAAAACGTCTATCAGTAAACCTTGATTCAGATATAAGCATTATATCTATCTTATTAATATTAAAAAAAGCTCCTAATTCTAGTTTTTTATCAGACAACCCGTTAGCGTTCCAGATTACTAGTTTTATATAGTTTTCATTTTTTCTCAACGATTAGTCTAATCATATTTTCAAGTACTCGCTCAAATCTTTGAAACATATGGTCACATGAAAATTTTGGTTATCAATAGTTTTTTGATCATAGAGACTATTCATTTTTCATTGTAGTTAGGACCAGAAATATCCAACCTATTATTAAACCCACTATTATTGTTATCACTAATATTACTAGTATCATAATTATGAAAATCATGATTACTCGAGTTAGTTACATGAACATCTCCTCATTTAGCACTCAAGATTGTTATTATTGACATTAATATAATTATTATTATTATCATTAGAATTGTTATTAGTTGCAATTCTGAATTTTTTTTTTTTTTTTTTTTTTTACCTCCGGAATCACCGTTAGGTTATATCTTCAGAGGATGAGATGACGAAGTGTAGCGTGTGTGAAAAATGCCATGCCTGACCGGGATTCGAACCCGGGACCTCCGGATGAAAAGCCGAGACGCTACCACTCGGCTACGGAGGCCGGCAATTCTGAAGGATAGGGCAGGTTTGGGAGAATAAACCTTAGTTTTATACTGTTGATAAATTTTACACCCTTTGCAATTTACTGGGTGTAAATCGCCGCAGTTAACGCAGAAAGCTGTAACCTATGGTGCCTTAAAGCAGACTATTATAGGACATGATCTGCACTACATTTTACACAACGGTGTGGGCGATTCCATAGATTTTTGGTATCCCCAAAGCGTTAGCATCGTTTGTATTGAGGTATTTTTTTTTTAACCATAAGGAGCTTCGAAGCATAGAATTGTACAATTGGAGAGATGACACTTCAAAAATTTCTTTATTATTAGATTTGGACTCCAAATCTACGAAATAAAATGGCAGCGGCTTTCTTAATTTGACGATGTAGAACATTTGTAACGTTTCTAACCTCGTGGCCTAACTTCGCCAATTAATCAATTATTACTGATTTGTCTTCCGAGTGATGCATGTCTCGCATGACCACTCTATATGCACTTTCATGTTAATGGTTTATATGTACAGACATATAAACTGAGACATTGCTTTCAAGGATTTTTGACCTAACAATTTTATATGTTTCAATATCCACTGGCAGAACTTTTGCCATGTGGCCCAAATTTCATTGTCATCAATTTGTATGTAATAATACTACAATTAGGAATTAATTGTGTTAGAAAATTTTTCAATTCAGTTACTGCATTAACGCCTGTTACAAAATAGGTTCAGGTTTTAATGTTTTTGCATGAAAATCTTCATTCTCAACAATTTTGTTTAAGAAGACTAAATTTATTCGACGTCGAAATAGCAAACGTAGATGAACCAGCTGATTGTACGCGAATATTAGATTTGGTATTATTTGTGCATTGGTGTTTTTTTTCTACTGAAATTTCATCGTTCTGCCAACTGAAATTTTCGTTTTGTATGCGCAAAACTGGTATTGCTTGGCAGGGAGGGTTTGCCTCACTAAAATTCGTAAAATCACTCTTTCTCTCTGCTCCTGAAAAGTCAATTATGTTTTCGATAATGTTAAATTACGCCGCCCCGATTTCCTAGGGTCTCTGTCAGTACACTTTAGAAGCCCAAGAATTCCTTGCGCTAGAATTCCTAACCTTGTAGGTTAGGATTTACATGAGATACTAGGTTATTATTTACATGCGACGATTCGCCGTTGCTAGGAGTAACAGCTTGCAGCTGGTCAATAGCAGCGCGCTATGAAAGGTTATGTTGTTTATTCATAAATGACACCGAGTAAAAATAATCCTTCTTGAGACGTTACTAAAATAATAATAATACACAATACAGCCTATATATAATTTACAGTATAATACCTGGACATACTCGGTATAAGATATATTCTCACTAGAATTCACTAGATACCAGTGTCTTACGCAAAAATAGCTGTTACTAAATTGTATATTAATATTAATTTAAAATTATAATTTAGAATCGTATTATTTTTGTACTTTACTACAGGAAGTCATATAGTGTCCACATCAGAATTTTTAGACAATTTCGCAAAGTGGACAATTAAGTAAAAAAAAGAATAAATAAACAGCGTAGTAAAATTTAAAACATTTAACAACGATAAAGAGTAAAATATAAACAAATATTATTTATTTATTTATTCGTTAAAGAAAAGACAAAGCCAGTATTGAAATAATTTTTAAAGGAAAAAGATTTTTTTTTAATTTAAAGAAATACACGCTGATGAATTTTAGCGAAAATTCTAAGGTATAAAACAGATTTTTTTTAAACACAAATGGGAATTTCATCTTTCTTTCGCGGAGACAGGTTTGTTTAGATACTCATTGAAATCACATTTTTACAAAATTCATTAAAAACAGAAAAATTAAAGGATAACAAAATTGAGATAATATTCTTTGTAATTTTTCATTGACAGTTTCTTTTTCGAGTAACGCAAAATCTGAAGAAATATTTAATAATTAGCATTAGCATTTATTCTTCAAGGAGTTTTTAAGCGGTTTTTCTTCTATCTATCTGAGAATTTTTATATAATTATAATTTTCATGGACATTCAAATATTACATTATATTCTCATTATAATTTCTGATTATCTCTTACCTATTTTTCTAATAAAAAAAAAAAGTACTAGTCAAGTGCTCAAATTTATGACCAAATTACCTTAACTTTTATGTACTTAAAAATATAAATCAACAAATCACTATTGGACAACTTTATTAATTACCATAGTTCAAAACAATGATGACACTGAGGGAGTAAAAATAATTCTTATCAGAAAATAAGAAAAGTAACGAAAATGTTAAATTCTTTAAGGAATTAATTCTCAAAGGTTTTAAAAAAGTAAACTTCCAAAAAGAAGAAATAGAAACAGAGAATAAAAGAATAAGCAGCAGGGAACAAGCTGTAGAAAAGGAAATCTCGTAGCTAATTAAAATTTCTTTCGCGTTATACAAACATTTCTACTCTTTATTTCAACTGTAGAATTATTTCTACCGTTGAAGATTTAAAATGTTGATTTTAAACATTTTCTTCACTCTAATTCGTATATTAAATGTCAGTTTTCTTTTTTAATTTTAAAATTAATAATTGACAAAAAGAATTTAAGAAAAAAAAAATATACAATAAAAGCAAACCTGTAAAAGCTATCCTCTAACCATATTTATATTCAGCAAAAAGATTCTACATTCAGCAATCATTCGTTTCAGAAAGAAAACACCACTAGCTTGTGTGTCTTACCGTTCACTTGTCATACATTAATTAAAATTGGGTTGGTGCAACACGTCTATACTGAAATATATGACAGTCATAAATATAAAATTTATTATGTTAAGGACAGAAATTCGCTGCCACGCCTAGGTCGCTGAAAGCCAGCAAGTGCCTGTCCACCATTTATAGCGCTTGGAACTATAATTGGCAGACGGCCGGTCATTTCTCGAGGATAGCTTCTTACAGCAGCGCGGTAGAAGTCTTTTGCCTTAGAAAACAAACTTAGAAAACTTTTGCAATTGAACAAAGCAGCCGCATCAAGGACACACACACACAGTCCGGCAGTTTGGCACACGCCACATTGATTCGTCGCTTGTGAATGGTTAATTTTCCCCTTGACCTCTAAGTTCCAGGGTGGCCCGAGTTCTTGTCCCCCCCCCCCCAAGAGCGGGGCAGTGGAAATCATATATTCATTCGACTGGACCTCCCCCCAGACGCAAAGCTCATCTGCCCAGACGGAATCTGTACAGATATTGCTTTAAATTTGCATGGTTGGTGAGCATCTGGGCTCCCTTTGCCCTTAAAAATGAACTAGAGGCGAACCATTCTCCCAAGTCCTATATAAATTTATACAGCGACCTTCCCTTAGTCGTGGTGTGCCATTCTTGCTGCCATGCTTCCTTCCATTGCGAAGCTTTGAAGCCTCTTCCGCAGGCGAGAGAAGGGCAAATGTTCAAAATTTAGCTCCGGTGTATTTTAGTCACCCTTCCGCTTCGGTACAGGCCCGGCTCAAGACCGCATCCCAAATATTTCCCAACCTCTCTGTAATCTCCACATGGCTGCCGAACGTTCACTACTAAATCGATTGGCCTTTTCCAATACAGTAGTAGCCTCGTAGGAGGTTATTTTAAAAACATTAATGCAAACCATCCTATCCAACCTATGAACCCAAACGGGCACCACGTAACTGGTTATACTTTTAAAGACATCTCGGTACACCATGTACAATTGACAGCCCGACAACCCATAGTCTTGTCGAGCTATCCTCCTAAGTTTGTGCATCACAGAGACGGCGTCCGCCGCTACTTGTTTAATATGGTTGCTAAATAGCAAATTTTCATCCAAAAAAACACCTAGGTACTTATGAACTCTAACTCGGTTGATTACACAGCCTTTATTTTAATGTAGGATTTCCACTCAACGATAATTTGCCTGTGCCCCATGGGAATATTTTTTATCTATATTTTTCCAATAATATTCCTGAATAGTATTTGAGACATGATTTTAACTATAAGAATTATAACAATTTATTTATTACTCAGCAGTAGCAACTCAGTATTAAATAATGATGAAGACATGAAAGAATGAAAAATATCGACAAACCATAAATGGAAACAATAAAATTCTCCTGTAATACATATTCCAATTAAGTTATATGTAAAACACTTAGCAATGGGTACACCAAAAGTTTTTAACCACAAAATAAGAATTTATCACTTACTGAAGAAAGACTTTTATATATATATATATATATATACATATGCAAATGGGTTAAAAACATTTTTTTCAATTAGGTAATTTTAAAATTGTGTAAAAGTTTTTTAACTAAATTATTATGAGTAATTATTATTATTATTTATATAAGTAAAATTATTTTCAAACTCATTTATTTTTTTGAGTAAAAACAGTCAAAACCGTTAAAATAATTTTATTAGTTCAAACTGTTTCAAATTAATGACTTTTTTTCGAGGGAGTCATATTGATCAATTCTAAATTTCTACAAAAAAATTAAAATCTATCTTAAAAAAAAAACTACTACATTAATGGATACATATTCATATACTCATTTGCACGGATTCACATTAAGAGTGCTACTATTAGCATTTTGAAAATGTAAGAGTTACAGTACAGTTAAATGGGAAATTCATTTTCTTCCCTGAGCATTAGAAATACTGTATTGACATTTCTCAAATCGCTTTCACTTATCCAACATGACAGCCAACTTTCTTTTTAAAAGGTAGAGATCCTCTAACTTTTTTATCCGTTTATTATTTTTTTCTACATTCAAAAATTGTTCTTATGAACGCAATCCTTTCGGCGATCGATTGTAAAAATAAATTATTCAAAAAAAAAAAGAAGAAATTATTATTTTTCTTTAAATGGAGCAGTTCAGGGGCTTGTATTCTCGACTATTAAAAACGATTTGACGACCACTTAATTTTTTCAACAGTAACTAGCATTTTTTATATAATTTTCCAATGAGAAACATTATTTTAAAGTTTCGTTATTTTTTAGTAAATGCAACTAAAAAATTAGAGCCTTTTAAGTGTTGCTTCTAAACAAGCGCTACACCTTATCTCCAGTTGAACCTATGAACAGACACTAAATACTTTGAACCCAAGACTACAGGGTTACAAATTTATTCTTCTAATGTAAAAATGGTTTTATTTATATTTCAATTTTTTTTAAACAGTTTTTATAAAATGTAGTTTTTTCGATTTATACTTTTAAACCATTTTAAATATTCAACTCATACGTTTACGGAATAAATCTTGTTACACTAGCACAAAAAACACTATATGATTTATAGATATTAATGAAAATAAAATATTACTTTCAATAAATTTAAAACATAATATTGAAATTTTTTATAACCCAATTATAATCTTATAACAAGGTTACGTAAAAAGACTTAATATGAAGTAAAAACAATTATTTTACTTATACAATAATTCAGTGTTGATGATATTTCGTCTATAAATATGAAATGAAAATGTAGAATAGAATCAAATATTTAATTAATGAATGTCAATTACATTATTACCTTATTAACATCGTTTTTTCGCGCTAAGATTATAATAACATTTCTCATCTTAATTAATAGAATTAAGATGTATAATTCTAATTTAAGTCTTCTTCATCTTCGTCTAAATCCATTCCAACTATTAATGAAGGAAATGAGGAAGATCAATTCAGAATTTAAATTATCTACGATTAATTATTAACGAATCCTCAGCGTACTTCGAATTTTTAACCGAAAATCAGCTTCATTCCCGCCTGTATCTTCTAAACGGGTCCACTTAGGAGAAAATTATTATAATATAAAAGTCATACAATAATATTTTCAATTAGAAGTATTCCATTTGAAATGTGAGTTACAGTGAAAAAAGTATAATGGAAGCCATATTCGTATTCACTTTTGAAATACTACATCTGAACTGTTCCAGATAGGGAAAGGTAATCAAGAATTAAAAAGTCATAGAATGATCTTTTCTAATGAATGCTGACCAAAAGTCAAGGAGTTCAGTCTCCGTGACTTTACCTCGGTATCGAAAACATGTGAAAGATTTAAAAAATGCCAATAACGTATTTTTAATGGTGTGGTAATAATAAGTGTAGGTTTCCATTTAAAGATTTTTGTAAGCTCTTACATTTTCAGAGATCCTTAATAGTGACAGATTTTGATTGACAAAATAGATAAATAAGTAAATTTAAAACTAAAACGTTGTACTAAAACTGGTACCAGAAAACATTAAATTTTTTTTATATCAACCATTTTTATACCTTTTTTTGTTACAAAATTATAAGATACTCCTTTTAGTTTAACTCGTAAATCTACATATATCTTCGCTGTAAAGAGAAGTTTCATAACATTTTAAAATAAAATAAAAAGCAAGATGTTTGGAATGAAGATTGACCACTTTTTCCCGTAAAAGCATGTCACATATTAAATATTAATAAATTACATAGAACATACGAACTACAGCAATGCGCTTCGCGTCATCACAAGCTAAAGGGATACGATTGTTGTTGAAACGAAGATGGAAATAGCAAGAGGTTAACAGTAGCAACTAGAGATAAATTGTATATTTTGTTACAAACAGAATGTTTAGCGAAAAGTGTACCTGCTACGCAATATACTTGTTTAAATTAATGCAAATATATGCAAATCTAGCGAAAGATAACAAAACTGTCACCTAACCTAAGCTAACCTAACCTACAAACACTACCGATTTTAGTATTAAACCCTTGAGAGAAGGGGGTGGGGAAGAAACAAAGTAGGTTAAATTCTGGTGAGCTCGTGTATCAGACCTCACCCCATAACTCTACACACACAAAAAAAAATCATGATAGACCTGAGATAAAAATTAATGTATCGAATCGTAAAATATTTACGATGTTTACCGGAATTTAAAAGATTTATTACATCATTTTGCTAAATCAGTATTTAAAGAATTTAAAAAAAAAAAAATTAATTCAGAGTAACGACAATAGGTGTTATAATCAATCAGTTCCAAAAATTTAAAAAAGGGAAAATGTAAAAAAATAATTACAAATATAATTTTAATGTAATAAAATTAATAAATAGTGATTCTAAAAATAACAATAAATATTGGGTAATAAATAATCAAACTACACATGTAAATTCGATTTACATTAAATTAAATTTAATTTGTAAATAAATTACAAATGTAAGATATCACGAATAAAAAAAGTCTGTTTGCTGACATCTATTTTTTTAATAAAAGATGTAAATTCCGTTAAGTGTACATTATAAACAAATTTAGTCCACTAAACCATCGGATTGTTACTTATCTTTGATTCCTTGTAAACTCCATTATTCGAAACCGTATATAAATAGGCCATTGGTGAATATCAGGAATAAATAGGAATTGGTGAATATAATATATAAATATACAATTGGTGAAACCATCTCATTTTAAAATCATGATCATGCAAACTTTTCAAAAATGTTATAAGCTACAATCAACAGTTTTTATTAATCAACAGTTTTAAAAACAATTATTTTAAATTATGGTAAACATGAAAAAGATTATGAAGACATTAGGAAAAGAAATGCAACGTATACTTACTATTCACACATAATGTTGGTAGGTGATAGAAACATATATAGAGTACGTCCAATCTTTTGGTCATTTATAAAATATTTTAATTAGTGGCTGCCACGGCCTTCAAGAAATTAACCTTATTATTGACCTATAGTTAATTATTAAATAATAATTTTACGTTGGATTTTTATAAACATGTTTTCATAATAATTCTTATTAATTACAAAATATTAATAATAATTAATGATTTTCACGATTTTTATAGGATTTAAAGTGTTGGGGATTTTAAAATACAAGTACACTTTATAAAGGATTCAAGAAAAATACTAAATTAAGTGGCATCTGTAGGAAAAAAAACTCACAAGGTTTTCACAGTTCAGAGATAGATTCTGCTTTTAGACAAGAATCCTTGTCAAGCGGTGGATAGGCAATCTGCATAACTATATTTATTTATTTACACAATGTATTACAGACAACTTGTAGTCTGTCAAATGAAAGAAGGCACCTCAGTTTAGTTTATAACATTTAAAATAAAAACAATGTACTGTTTTTTACATTATTTATTAGCAACTCGTTTAAATAGGGAAAAAAACACATATTATTTAGATTTTCAGCTAACCATGGGAGAGCCTTTATTTTTAATAGTACATGGAATTTCAATTTGTTATAATTTCAAAAAACAATTCTACAGAATATATTATAGTTAACAGACAGATTTTTTACCTTTACTTAATAAAATTTCATTTTGTTTCGGTAACTACGAGTTTTTAAAACTGCAGATTTTCGTTATTTTACTTTGTTTCCTTTTGAAAAAGTTTCAACTGATTCTAATCTAAAATTTACAAAAAGAAAAAAAAACAACCTTTGGAAACGACAACGTTCTTACTTGCAGCATCATACTTAACCACGCTTCTAACTTTCCACATTCAAATTTTTTTGGCCTTAACTTGAGCGTAACTCAAGAACGACTCGAACAATCTTCACCAAAGACTACATATCTAAACTTCTAATAAAATTGCTCAAAATTTTCATAGTATTAAAGAAGATAGTTTAGGAGATTTTCAAGCCAGAAAATCTTACATACTTAGGCCTAAAAATATGTGTATGTGTGTGTGTGTATGTATATATATATATACATATATAAGTGTATATATATATATATATA
>JAAAKQ030500391.1:0-11136 GCA_010016005.3 Zanna intricata | reverse complement strand
ATATATATATATGTTTGTATAATAATTGTTGGTATATATACAATTTTTATTTATCTTTAAATCATAAACGTAATAGCGACATGCGTATAACTATAAAATAAAGTCACGTGTACATATACCTTGGAATATATAGTATATAATACTGCAGAGGTGGTATTCTCTTCTTCAGTTAAATCTCTCTTTCTTTCTCTCTCAATCTTTTTTCTCTTTTTACATTTTTCTCAACATTCAAACATTTTACACTATTGCCGCGTAATTCAAAACAAATAGATATCTATTTATTACGTAAGAAAATATATCAAGAGTTACAAAAATGCCCATTCGTGTTTTCTGACATTTATTAAATACAGAAAACCAATTTAATTTTTATTAACAAATCATTTAATTAACCATTACACTATATTATAAATAGATTTCTTAAGTAGTCTATTAAGACCTTTTAAATCAATAATCACATATATTAGAATCAGCAATAGAATCAATTATAATTATTTATATAATGATCAGTACCCATTGTTTTGATTTTCACTTCTGTTGGCCAGTCCTGCGACTGGTTCTTTTTTTATATAGTTTTAAGTTCTCTTAGCGATTTTTCCATTATTTTATTTATTGTGGGCAAATCATTGTCCTTTAATTTTCAAAGTCAAGGATGCCTTAGAAATATTTTACCATGTCTTAAGAATAGAAAGGCTGTGGTATAATTAAAGGTTATTTCTAGCTAAATTATCAGAAATTAGTAGTGAGGAGTAAGCTAGATTGTTATCATGATGTTTGCTCACATTTGTGTTACTTTTCTTTGGACTGCCTCAAATAAACTGCATAAAACTGCTAAATAATACTGCTGACCACATAATCATGTGGTAAGAATTCATAATGGATGAACCTATTATAACTGAAAAAACAGGAGAATCTTAATATTTGATTCAACCAGGCAAGGACACACTTTACTGATCATATTTTTTGGTCGTGGTTCTTCAGGATGCTACCACGGAATGACTGGCAAAGGTCCAGCTCCAGTTTAAACATCATAAACGTACACTCCTTTTACGTTGCAAGTTATGAAAATAAATTTAAGTAATTCTGAGTCATCAGCAGTGCCTTTTAGCTTACAATAATTCTGAGATATTATTTTTGTTGAAAATTCTAGTCTTCGAACAAATTTTTTCTGCTTCTTGTTTCATATCCAAAATGTCAATCAAAATATTTCACACGAGCCAAAAAAAATTTCCATCTCTTCACCTACTTTTTTAATACTGATTTGATGATTACTGAACACAAAGTTTTTATTTTATCAATATTTTCTTCTGTTGCTGATATGTTTTAACTTCTAACTCTTTTGTTGTCTTCACAGTCTTTTAGAAACTGTCTGCACCCTCATAAACTCTTTATGTTGACATTACATCCTCGCCAAAAGTCTTCATTATCATCTTCACCACTTCACAGAAGTTTATTCCATTTTTAATGTATATTCAAAGATTATATTGATGATATATGTACTGATATAGACAATATATACTGATGATATATATTTTCAAAGAAAATATATCATCACTTGTAATGAAATAGATTCTAATTACTAGGCTGAAAATTTTGAACTCCGTGTCTATTGCTGAAAATGATAAAAATATATGTACTTTAATTTGATGTACAATTTAGGCAGTGCTGCCATCAGATGGGAAAACACAAACTCAGTTGAAAATACAGCACATAATTAAAAAAACTTGTTACTTTTTGATCACATTTCATATATATAAAAAAGCAGTACAACAATTGAAGACAAATTGTAGAGAAAAATTAAATTAGAGAGGAATTAACTAGCCAAGGAGATAAAATTATAAATATTAAGGTTTACTAATGACATTTTTCGTATTTCAGAAACAAAAGATGAATTACAAAAAATATTGAACAGCACAGATTTATTGTAAAGAGAAAAATTTACTTTGAAAATAAATAAGACTAAAGCAATGAAAGTGAGATATTTCAGAAAGAATGATACAAAGGAATTAATTACTAAGACAGGGGAACATACTACCCCAGAAATTTGTTATTTAGGTGGAAAAATTACAAAGGATGGATGAAGTAATGCAGACAAAAGCAAATTGGCATAAGCAAGCGTAAAAGTCTCCGGTACAGATCTAAAATATATGATAAAAACATTTCAAAAATGTGTCTATGAACTGTAATACTTACAGTATTTGTGAAACATAGACTAAGAGAAAATCGAAAAAAGAATAATAGAGGTCTTCGATGTAAAAGAGTATTGAAAATCAGGAGGTTGATAAAATACTATTATATTATTACATAAATAGTATATAATAGGGTTGATATTAATAAAGAGAAGCTGTGAAATTTTGACAAAATCTTGCAAAAACAAACTAAACTGGTCAGTAGGTCATGGATTTTTTATTTTTCCTTATTTCCCAATAAGTAAAACTAATAATACTAATTATAGAAATTTTTTTTTTTATAAAGAGCTACCACAGCATCACTTAAAAACTTGCTCAATGGTGAAGAATTCTAGATATAACAAGTTAACGCTATGATGGAAGATTTGTTGAAGGTAAATGCTGTACAAGAAGAAAAAATATTGTAACATAGAAAGCAAACAGATTGATAATCATATAAACGTAATTTTTGCAATATAAATCAACTTTATTGATTCTGAATTTTTAAATCACCTGAAAAATCTATTAAGAATTACTCAGTCTAAGCACAAGTTTATATCCAAACACTGTTTCATCATTTAATTTTATTAAACTTGGCAGTTTTATAAATTATCATAATAGTTTACTAGTATATTTAAAAGAGATTAATGTATGTTTAAAAGCGGTAGATATTTTAAAATTACAACCCAAATCATAAAAGAATCTTCCATCTCAAAAAGAGTAAATAGCAGTTAAAAATAATGCAATTCTATAAATAAAAATAAAAAGTTTAAAAAGCATATCTCAACTCAACTCTTTTTCTGTTTAGGCTTCGGAACTACCGTAAGGTATTATTTCAGTGGATGAATGAGGATGATATGTATGAATGCGAATGAAGTGTAGTCTTGTACAATCTCAGGTCGACCATTCCTGAGAAGTGTGCTTAATTGAAATCCAACCACCATAGAATACCGGCATCCACGATCTAGTATTCAAATCCATATAAAAGTCCATATCCATATAAAACCTTTACTAGGATTTGAATCTTAGAACTCTCGACTTCTAAATCAGCTGATTTGCAATGGCGCGTCGTTAACCACTAGGCCAGCCCACTGGGCTTAAAAAGCATATCTCAGCTGATTTTCATTTATAAAGTGGTGATTTTTGCCAGTAAACTGTGAAAAATAAATATTAATTTTTATTTTATTTTTGAAAAATTGCTTATAGTGAGTGGTAAAATATTTTGATTTTATTTGTTAACATTGCATATTAAACAATGTCTTTAATGATAAAAATAAAAACAAAGTGAGGTTAATTTTAATAATATGAGTTCAGGCAGTTTAATAAATAGAGAAATTAATGTAATTCTCTTCGTTATGTGAAGTAATGGGATTTTGTGTACCCTACAATATTTGGCTTATATAAAATATAGGTACTTTTGTAGAATATGCCCGCCACAAGATGATTAAAAGGCGATCTGTAGTTAGTCGCTGGTACCATATAAAATTGTACATATAATCTCCTTTTTCTCTGTTTAGCCTCCGGAACCACCGTAAGGTATTTTTAATTTTGATTTTTTATTAGCTTCATCTATTGTATTATTAATTTTACTTGCTTCGATTCGACTATGCTTTGGCGGTGAAATCAAATTTATTATTATTTTTCAATGTAGAATTGAAGTTAATTTTTTTTTTACATTTTTAAAATAAAACATGAATTTTATTTTATTTTTTCATTTTTTATAATTTTGATATAATCTCCAATCGGTTAAAAAAAATTTTTTTTAATTCCAAACGAGATAATATTTATTATGATTAATAATAAGAGTTTATTATCCATAGTAAGTCATTTAATATTTATTTGGAACTTTAGTTTCTTATTTTATAAAATAAAAATATTTCTGTAATAAGAATTGGAAGCTTTTTTCCAGATTTTATGGTATAATGAAATATTATTCAATTAAAGCCTCATTTATTAACACAAATTTACATCAACTGCTTTCTGCCAGAATCGTGGATCAGTCAATAGCAGAAATTCTTAAGACTATTTACTATTTCATTTGAACATCATTTATTATAAGAAGTAGTAATACTATGCTTTATTTATTCAGAATTTCTTTTGTGTAGCTGAGCCTGCAGTTTATTTTATTTGAAGTTATACAAGTAAAAACATAATTTTGATATCTTCATTTTAAAAAAATCTTCAGGAAAATCAATTGGTTTAATCACTATAAAAAAGATTACGTTATTCTTGTGCAGGTTTGCGTTTAAGGTCATATATGCATATTGCATTTTATATAATTTTTTATTTACCACCATTTCTGATATAAGTTATCCTTAAAATTTAATATATTTTCAATTCATATACTCGCAAACAATTTTGTGATGTTTGGATCCCTTTATTTAAAATAAAAAAAATAGAATTACTATCGATAAAATTTTAAATAGAAACGTAACACTAACACATAAGTTTAATTTTTTGACGAAGTTAAAAAACAAGAGCTGTATAAAGCTGTTATGGCAAAGCAGCTTTTTTCCGAACAAAAACCTGGTTTTAATTTCTTCCAAAAGTGAAAAAGTATTAGGTGCAGTAGCTCTTTGATGAAATCTATGGTGAATCATCAGACTGGTTCTTGATTTATTTTTTAATTTTTTTTTATTTATTTTTTTTTTGTATTTAACCCGTTTATTTCCTACTTGGATTAAACATTAATCATTATGTTTAAAAATTATTAATTTCGAATAACGTAGTTCCTTTTTTAAATGTATTTTCAAATTTTTTTTTTCGAGAATAAGAAACTTAAAAAACTATCATCTTCATTACAAAATAGAATTGCCAAAATCGTTTTATTTTGTTTCCATAATTTTAAATTAAACAAAAATTATAAAAAATCCTCAAACATTGGCAGTGTAGTAAGTATTAGAGAAACCTTATTATAATGTGAATAACAAATAAGTTTTTCTTGAACCTAGTCTTGCTCTTATCCAACTGGAAACAATTTTTGTAGATAATAAAAAATTAAGTTGAATATTCAAAATGTTTTGTAATATTGAGGGGTTTTTCTTTACCGTATAAGTTTTTATTATTCATCATTTATTCAGAATTCAATTTAATCCCCAATAACATATTATAAATGTATTAGAAAATAAATAGAAAGTAACTTAATAAGAAAACAAAACAGTTTGAATATAACCTGTTTGATAACAGTACTGGTCTTAAACTGACTTTGTTTACAGTAATATATTAATAAATTTTATTTGTATAGGCGTTATTAAATTCTAATTTGTATGTTGTCATTTTATATTGCTATTGTAAATATAAGATTTTAAATCAATGTATGATTTCTGTTTATTATTTCTATTATTACTTAAAAATAAATATATTACCGTAATTTCTGCGAAAAACGATAATTTATTATATCAAACTATAAACAGTTTTCGTTTTCTCTTAAAACGTTTACGTATATTTTTGCAAATGAAACTTTAGATATTTCTCATTCAAAAGGGAATATTAACATAAGCGTGTTTATGCAGTTACGATACGTTAAATAGATGGAATAAAAATATTGTATTGCACAGATAAATTTGAACAAATCATTACAAAGGATTCACGATTACGTGCTCTACTATTGGATACTGACTGAAAAAACAGACTAATAACTTGAATCGTGAATAGTTTCTTAAAAATGTCAAATGTTTTGTCTGGTAATTATCGTACTAAATCTATGCAGAATTCTATTAAGTAGGTCCTTACTCTACTGCCAATCTTCTTTCCGATGCCTATTTAATACTGTAATGTAACATGCATTTACGTAAAAATGTTTAGCATAAACTTTATACACATAAAAAATTTATAATAAAGATTCAATACTCCCTAATATATATATGTATATATTATATTTAATTTATTTTTTATTTATTTGTTTTTTTTTTTTTTTAAATTATTTTATATATATATATAAAATGTTATATATCTGAGTGTATCAGAAAGTTATCCCGAGACTTTCATATAAACATATATTCTAAAAATGCTTCGTTTATGAGTTACGGCTAGTGAAATCGCTTGAATTTAAGCTACCCAGGTGAAACGAAATGTCACCATACTGAAATGTACTGAAACGTTTAGAACGTTAATTAAGGAGCAGATTTATGATTTCTTATAGTTATTGGCCTGAAAAATCGAATAAAATAGTTCCATTTTATTTCTAAGAACAAATTTACGAAGAGGCACAACAAAATATGAAGCAGAAAATTATTAAATTATCTTTTTGTGTGAAAAACCGTTCGTTATATGTGCTATTTCCATTTAGTAGAGGAAATATATATTTCCTGTTTACCCCACTCAATATTTTGCGCTTATTTATTTCCAGCATAAAGTTTTCTATTTTTCTTCAAATACATTAATCCCTTATAACTGTAAACTATTTTCTGGTACTAACTAATACAATTTAATTATATTACGTATAATTTGTTCCAGTCTAAAACTATCAGCATTAAAATTCAAAATTTGCTTTATTCTACTTCATCAGTCCTCAGTGTTGAGATAGTACGTGATTAGAATCGTATTGCTTTCATTAATTAAATTTACACTAATTTTGTTATAATATTTTTTAAACGAGTCATAATTAGTTAATTACTATTAAAAAGAATAATAACAATCTTTTATTTTTTACATAGTATCCTACCTGACATATACTAAACGTTTTATTGGTAAAAATTTAATTTTTTGCATTTACTTAAATTATTGTTGAAAATAATCTTATTTAAGTATTTTATTGTTATAAAAATAGTTTGAAAGATTTTTAAGATCTAATCTGTTAATCATTTGTTTTTATTTATTTATTATTTTTTATAAAGAATATAAGCGTTCTGAATTGTGGGTAATGGGTGTTAAGCGTATTATAATAGAATTATCGATTATTTACTATACCGTAAAACATTAAACAGTTTGTGACTACTCTCTCGCTCTTACTAGGCGGAGATAAATATGACAAGAGTCACGCGGTACTGGGGAGGCATTTGTTCAATCCCCTCTTTAGGTTGTATGTCATATCACTCCCTCTACATTTCCAATTTATCTCGTGGACTGTGAACTCGACAGGCTGACTCACTTGTGATATCGAGTCAAGAGACCCGCAGTGATTATTAATAATTTGGAATCCTACCCGGCCAGGTGTCTCTTATAGGGATTCACTCACGTGTAAATAAATAACTACCAGACACAAATACCGTACCGGTTTACTAAGATGGGACTGTGGGTTAAACTGGTTATTAATCAATAAATGTTCTTTACCCTTTATGATATACACGAAGTCTTTCTATATTCACTCGTGTTAGTAAGCGCTTGAGGTTTTATGTAATTATTATTACTTAAAATTAGTGTTTGAACGATAATGGTCGAGTTGGAATTAATCTAGTGCTTAGGATCAATATATTGTTAAAAAACCTACTACTGCATAAACTTTCAGAATACATGACTTGTCACTAAGAAACAAGATTGAACCCGAACTAATAGAAAACGAATGTAGACATTATAATATATAGTATAGCAAATTCGTGCGATCGGCGTTCTGATGCATCGAACAATAGTATCTATTTCTTAACAATACATCAAAGGAAATCTGTTACACTCGTTGATAACAGTTACCATGTTTGAAGAGAATTTGTGATTTATTTTAGGCGTTATACAAAATTGTACTACATAATTCGCAATAACGATTGGAACTGCTAACGTAAACGGAAGAAGACTTTTTGTTAGTACAATTGAGTGGAAGCGCTAGTAATAACCTATAGTGTTGGAATATGCGATTTATTTTTAAGAATAAAAGGTAAAGATCACTAGTACGTCATTAAATAAGTATCTATGAAGGTCAGCGCGTATGAATGACGCTCTGGTTGATGGCAAATACAGAGGTTTATAATATTGAATCAAAGAATCAAATTATATGAAAGAATCATCATCTGTTACGAGTTAAACGAATCAGTTTGTCTAATGGAGGATATTATGTTGTTCGTGTGTCTTTATTCGTAAACTGAAACATGATTCAGTAAATTAATCGTAAAAATGATCGACTCGTACATGAACTATAACAATGTTACAAACGGCCTGACACATCTTTAACTTAAGGGTGCGTAGATTAAGATAATCTATCGGTTCGTGATTTTAGAGTTTCTTCTTATTTATGTTAATAGAATTAAACATGCAAGTTTTTTTCTTCATTTTTAAATCAAATCTGTAAAAATTTTTATTGTTTTCTTTCTTGGTTTATAATTTGTAAGATTTTATTTCATGTTCCTTTACCTTAGTTTTTTTTTTTTTTTGTTTAATTCATTATCATTTGGAGACTTTCATTTTCTAAATGGCAATTTCTAAACTATCGTTCTACTTTCGACGTACCATATTTACCCACCGAATGAATACGTTATTATAAGGTGTAAGAGTATTTACTAGTTTATGTTCAACTCGATTTTTAGATTACTTCTTGTTAAATTGTTTGGTATACGAAATGATGTAGACTATCGTACTTAATTTGCGTATTGCTTGTGCCATATTTTATGTACAATAGGGTTCATTCTTGTTTCTTAGTGTCATTTAGACTCATGTAATTGACAATTGAAAGTTTATGCAGTAGTAGTTTTTTTTATCAATATATTGGAAATAAGGAAAACTTTTTAAATTGTTTAGTAATAAATTGAAACAAAGTGTTAAAATTTGATAGAGATATAATGAAAAATCTTATCATTTTGTTTTAATATATTTTGTTTTAACTTATTTTATCCAGTTGTAAATCAAATAGTTATCAATTAAACGTTTTTTCAGGCGAGTGGTTTGAGTTTAATTGGAAAAGCTTTAAGTCGCATTTTTCTACAATTGTTAATATCCTGTGATAAATATTTTTTTCTCGCAAATTCTGTAACCGTATTTGAATTTGAATTCTTACTGTATTGACTTAACTGTGTACTGGATTTTCAAAAGTGTTTGTAAAAGGAGATTTTATTTAGGAGTTTAAACCGCTGAACTGAAAGTTAACATATTTTTAACATTCCTGAATTAATATAATGTTTTAACATTATATGACATGTGAATGGTTACAATTGTTATTTAATATTTATTTAATAACTTGTTGCTGTGATAAAATTTTCAGTAGACGATACTATGCATTTACTTTTGTGAATTTGTTTTTAATTTTCTGTACTCATGTTCTATAACAAAACGTAGTGAATTTTCATGAAAATGAAAAAATTCCACGTGTAATTTAATATTATTACCACTTAAGAAAAGTCTTTCATACGTACGTGACTAATCACTGCATTTAGATTAAAGTATTTTACATTTAATGTAAGTGTTATTAGAATTTTCAATCATTTTAAATAGCAATATATTTATGTAACATGTAGTATATAATAGGAATTGTAATTCTCATTACGTCATATTATTTATTATTGTTTACGTTTATAAAATAATAACAAAATTAAACTCAAACTTGTCCTGTCATGAAGAATTTGAAAAATTGTAATTAATTAAAAATTAAACTAATTGATAATAGCAGCAAAATAATTAGATTTGTTTTTTATTACTCATAGTTATTAACGCATTGATAACATTATTTAATTACTGAAACAATATTGTATTTATTCAGTAAAATAATTATTGTAGCTTAATAGTAAGCTTGTTCTTACGTAAATTAATATAATAATTATTTAGGTATACATACTATTCGAAAATTTCATCGTCTTCTAACGTTCATGTGCATTAGGTTGTGCTAATTAAAGAATTTATTTACTGTACACTAAATTTAAAAATAATCATATCATAATTAAGATAAATTATTTTTTCAGTGAAATCAGTTATATGTAATCAAAATTTGGTTTCAGGATAATGTACTGTAATTGTCGATGTACTGTAATTTTTTTTTTTTTTTTGTTAAATCTGGATAGTGAAGAAGAAACAAATCTTTTTAATTATGTTTTCTCTATCATTATTATATAATTGTGTGTATTAATTTACTTATTATTTTCATTAACAATACTTATCAATACTAATCAGTATAATAAAACTAAAACTAAAATCAGTGTAATAAAATTCAAATCTATTCAGAATGATATTTATCTCACCCATATATTTCAATTTGTTAGTGTTTATAACTTATTTCGTATCCGTTGTAAAATTCATGAGTGAACGCAACAATATACAAGAATAATTCATCCAAAGTTGTTTAATTTCATGAAAAAATTTGTTAAATTACACTTTAGTCGTTGAAATCTTAACTTGTATCATTACATCACATCTTTGAGTTTTTTTAGATAGTTTTCTCTGAGATGTTCCGATGTTACAGAAACATCAGGCCTATAGATATTATAATAGTTATAAAAATTTAAATTAAAGTTTGATTTTTTTTTTTAAAGAAATTATAATAACTTTCATAAATTGTGCTGCAAAAATCTATAGAAGTGCAAAAAAGAGAGACCAGAAAATATTAAACATAAAGATGAACAAAAAGGAAACGAGCGCTTTTTGAAGAATTTTAAAGTTTAGCTGTAGTATTAGAGAATGAAAATAACAATATGATGTTAAGAGTCCGGCCTTTTTTTCTTCTATTTTTCTTCTCCCTGGGTCGGCCCCCCGATGAAGTATGGCACAACCCAGGAGAGGAGCAATCTCGCTCTACTGGGATTCTAGACGTGGACAACCAGGAAAGAAAGGTTCGTCTTTATTTATTCAAATTAACTTTATTTAACTATGTAAGGAAGGCGCACCAACCCCTGCTTATTCCCCAATGGGCCAGAACTGGGTCTATTACTCTTTTTTCATCACCACTGACTGAATCTTGGCGTCTTCCTCTTTGCGTTTATTTTGTGTGTTAGTGTAGATGTGTTTGCAATTGTGTGTTCGCACCGGAGGTTCAGGAGTCCGGCCTCTCTATTTATCTGTTTAGCCTCCGGAACTACCGTTAAGGTATTACTTCAGAGGATGAATGAGGATGATGTGTATG
>JAAAKQ030500369.1:0-20496 GCA_010016005.3 Zanna intricata | reverse complement strand
CCATGCCTGACCGGGATTCGAACCCGGGACCTCCGGATGAAAGACCGAGACGCTACCACTCGGCTACGGAGGCCGGCGTGTGTGAAAGATGCCATGCCTGACCGGGATTCGAACCCGGGACCTCTGGATGAAAGGCCGAGACGCTACCACTCCGCCACGGAAGCCGGCTTATTCCGTAACCTGTGCTGATGCTACTACATAATAATAGTAATAAATTGCTAAAATAAAAAAAGTAACTGCTAATAAAATATCACATATAAAATTAATTTTATAAAAAGTATAATTCAATTCAGAATATTGAATTAACTTTTCTTTTTTTTTTCAGTAGAGCCACGCTGGATTATTTAAAAGTAATTTAAATTTTGCACAGCCAATGAGAGTCAGCCTCCTTTGTTTATTTAATTAAACTGGACTCCAGAATAATATAAGTTTTTTCTTCTTATCTTTTTGCTTTATTTAAATAAGATCCTAAGTAGCTTTAGCTATTTTAATACAGTGAAATACAAAAAATCCAAATAACTTTACAAAAACAAAAGAAAATATTTACAGAGTTGAAGAAACTAACAAAAAAATAAGTGGAACAGCAGTAGATAGAAAAATACGTTCATTGGTCCATCAGAATGTTGGCAAACTACGAACATTTTACGATAATATTATGATAAGAAGTTTAAGAAGGATGAAAACAGAAAGAAATAGTGATAGAGTAATAAAGAAAGAGTGACTGAGCAAATGGAAACATGGTGCACGGTCCAAAAATTACAACGATCTTTTTCTATCTTTATTTGTGACTCCTTTTCTAGACCAGAAAAAAAGGCATGTCACCCCTTTTTTATGTTTTATGACGCAATAAATTTCAGTTGCAATATATTTCTTCAGTTTTATTATCGTTCCGCTGTTTCAAACACGTGGTATTAATCTACTTGGCCTAAGCTTCTACGTTTTGTAATACATTTGATCTTTTTAATAATAATAATAACAATAACAACCAAAAGAAACACTCAAGACAATTTATTTTATGTATGTATAAATACACATATTTATTATTCATTAAATGTATTTAAAATAAATATTTCTTTTATTATCAGAAATAAGTAAAAATAAATTAATAAATCACTTAAATTAAATTGTAAAAGGGATTCGAAAAAGAATGAGACGAGGTTTAACTTTATTTAAAAATATTGTGTAGATAAGGATTTTTACTACAGACTTTGATACTTAAATAAAATATATGTTTTTGTAAAATATAAACTGAAATAAAACACCCTTATAACAAAAGTAATTGAAATTACTTCTCTTTAACTTTTCAGAAATGTTTATACGTAATTTTATATCAACGTTACAGTTTCCTAAAATCTATCGCTCGAAATGGTTACCTAATCTATCCCTGGAATTATCTTAAAGATCAAATTCTTAGCTTACGAGCATACAATTTTTTTTTCTCGGCAACAAACTTTTGGCGTAATCATCGCTCGGACAAAATATATTTGTTGTATAAAAAAGAATTTTAACAACTGACTATTAAAAATTAATTAAAAACTAAAACTGCAAAAATGTCAAATAATAATAATAAAAAAACCTAAGTAACGCAAAAGTACATCATAAAACGAAAAAGCCATAAAACTAAAATAAAAATAAAAATCATAGTAGATACAACATTAAAAAAGTAACTTTTGTTTGCACTGTCCACAAGGAACGTATAAATAAATAAATTCATGAATCAAGAAGCAGGTTCTTTAAAAATTATAGGACAATCGATAATAATATCACTGTATTGTTCTCAAACATATTTCCCATGTCAGCTCCTAGTTTAAACTTACGACACAATGCAGCATAACAGATACAATCCACAAGGATGTGGTGCACTGTTAGTTGGCAGTTGCATCGAGCACAAAGGGGTGCCTCTATTTGCGTCATCAGATATCCATGAGTGAGCCTAGTATGTCCTATTCGCAAACTGCAAATAATAACCTCCTCTTGACAGTTATTTCTGCATGAGGAATTCTATGGCGACAGTGTGCTTAACTAGATGAAGTTTATAAAGCGTACAACAAGGTTAACAAAAAGAAAAATAAAACTACTGTTATGAAATCCTTCATTTCTGCCTATCGTTGTTGAGCTACATAGACTTTAATTATTCCCCATAATGAGTTGTCAAATGTAACAAGCTCCGGGTTTCGTGCTAATTATTACAGTTAAGCTGATGATTGTTAATCATAATGGGATGGAAATAGTTAATTTATGGAATCGTCCACTTGGAAGAGTAAATTCAGCTGGACTCGAGTATTGTATCTAAATATTCCATGATATCCTTCCTCCGAAGTTAAGGTATAAACCATTCTTCTAATATTTTCAAATAGAAATCACCAATCACACGTACTATTAAAAAAAAAAAAATTTTTCCAAATAAATATCGCTGTCATCGCGGCCCATATCATGATATGTGGTGAATTTCTTTTCAACTAACGCTCAATTCTCATTAGTTTAGAAAATCACATTCCTGACTCATAAACTGTGTTAAATTACACATTCATAAGAAAACAATAATATTGTGCCATTTAACACATTTAAAAATTTTAATAAAAGAACATGGCAGGCTGCAACACGCTAACTCACCGGGTTAGTCTAGTGGTAAACTCATTATCGCAAATCAGCTGATTCTACGTCAGCCGAACTCTTGTCTTCCGTCAACGCAATTCGAAAGTTCTAAGGTTCATATCCTAGTAAAGGTAGTTACTTTTACGATGATAGATTTGAATACTAAATCATGAATACCGGTGTTCTGTGGTAGTTGAGTTTCAATTAACAACCAATCACTTCTGACTTGAGATTGTGTACAAGACTACATTTACATTCATACATAACATCCTCATTCATCCTCTGAAGTAATACCATACAATAGTTCCAGAGGCCAAACAGAATAAAGAACAAAAAAAGGCTGCAACAGGCTGTTCATGTCTCCATTCGAAAATTTATTCATAAAGAGTTCTTCGAAATGGTTTCATATTGAAGTAATTTTTAATAACGTATTTCAAAATGAATAATGGGGTTTTAAAGTTATGTAATATTTACTAAGTTTATAAATCCCAAAGAAAAAAAGTCACGTGGAGTCACATCGGGCGAACATGGAGGCTACGGCAAACAAGCCCTGTCATCTGATCCCCCGTGACAGAGGTCGTGGAAAATTCATTCAACCAATCACGTACAGCGTTTTGCTAGTGAGGAGGCGTACCATCTTGCCAAATAAAGTTCTGTGGTTCATATTGCAATTGAGGAAAGAACCACAGTTGTAACACATCATTTCAGACACACTTGATTTCGCAAAAAAAGAACAACCCGAAAACTTGACGTCGGAATACAGAACAAAAACATTCAGTTTTTGGGAATCTCGTTCACGCTAGTTTTATTACGGAAGATTATATAATCCCAGATACGCACATTATGAATGTTTACTTTTTTTATTACCACTGTAGAAGCTAATGCACGTTTCTCCTGATTACCCATTTTTTCTTTATGACATAGATCCTTTCAAAGCATTCATGAAATGCACTCATTATTTTATCTGACTTGTCGTAATTCATGCTTCCAGGCACATCATCAACTATCCTCTACGTTGTAACCTGAGCAGGAATACCAACAACGGTAAAGAAATTATTTCTTTTTAACTACATACTGCGCGGCTTTTAAAAGAGAAATAACAAATTAAGTGCAAGAAGTGATACGAGGACTTCTTAGACGTACTGTCAAGGAGGAGATTACAAAATCAAACGAGGAACACAACAGCTCAGTAATCTTAAGATACATATTATAAGCGATCTTTTGTGTTCGTAATACTCGTGTAGTATGCCCATATACAGCTTACTATAATTAAAAATACAAAACAATCTATAAAACCATCTTCAAAATAATAGAAAAAACTTCTGTATTAAATTCAAAACAACTAAAAACTTATTGGTTAAGAAATGCTTACTCTGCGATTTTAGAAATTAAGTATTTTAAATGTATTCAGTTTAAATAAAATTAAGTTATTTTCTCATTTTCCAAAGCCTTAGCTCAAGTTCGATAGTATTTTTCTTACGTCGTTTATTTACATTCCTCTTTTTTACTTTTATAAAAATGCACAAATTTTTCGCCTTTTGCGTCTTGAGAAGATCTTTTTCTATACATGTCAGTTTTTCTTCTTCTTGTTATTATTTTAAAGGAGTTAATTAAAAAAAAAAAAAAAATCGATTTTTGAGAACAGTTTTATTTTCTTTAATAAAAATTATTTCTCTTTAAAACAATACCTAGGCTGAAAAATAAAAGAAAAGCAAATGTAGAACCTGTGTATGGAAAAAAACCTTCTCAAGATACTAAATTTTTATGTATATATATATATAAATATATATAATTATATAAATTTATTAATATATTTAATTATATTTAAAATAATTTATGTATAATTATATATTATTAATTAACTTTTATATATATATATGTGTATGTATAAAAGAAGAATGTAAAGAGACGACATAAAGAAAGTATTAACGAACGTGAGCTAAGACTTTGGAAATGGGAATATAACTTAGTTTACTTTATATTTATACCCGTAGATTCACATCACATTTATACCCGTACATTCGTATGACATATACAATGGATAGGTTTTTGTTATTAAAAATATTTTTAGACCTTTTTTCACATGAAATACGAGTTAAAACAAATTTTCTAACTTGCCATTACAAAGAAATAATATTTCAATCCTCTATCAAGATTGGTTTCTTTATCAATTCTTCCTTTTAAAAATGTTCCATTTAAATTTTAAATAAGAAACTTCTAACTGATAACAAAAGAAGATTCTTCTTAAAAGATCAATAAAGAACTATGAACATGAGTTACTTGATGAAAACTATGACTTGAATATACACATGAAAAAAAATTTGAGATTACTTGTCTTCTCTGGCACCTTTCGGTGAGATGAATAGAAAAAGTGTTTTATAAATAAGGGATAAATTACAAAATAAGTAATTACTTTATTTAATTAAATGTGAAATAAGTCCCGAATTAAAAAAGATTTTAATAATAAGTAATTTTATTTATTTATATTTATATATATATATTTTAAATTAAAAAAATTGTTGAAACTAAAAGCCTAGTAAAGTTTTCTCATAATTGTTATTAATAATTTATTTACATTTTAATTTTTAAATGTATCTCCATATATCACATATCAATTACGTTGATGATTTAACTAATACCACTCGCTGTTAATTAAATTTACCGAGATAGGTTAAAAAATGAGTATGTTAGTAATGGAGTTCTAAAAATGAAAAATAACAAAAACTGATATTTCATATCAATCAAATTTATTATTGAGTCGTGACAGTACAATCCATCTCACTATCTAAAAACAGAATATTTTAATATTGAAAAAAAGAATAAATGGATCAATTTTATTATTATTCAGAGTTAATTACATAAGTTACGTATTTATGTTTCTTTTTTTTTTTTTCAAAGTATAAATAACACCAAGCCAACTCAGTGAGATAGATGGAAGCGTGGTTTTTATCTATCTTGCTATACTTGATAGCCCCAGGATCGAATTCTAGCTTGATTTTAAAAACGATCAACGAGACCAGTAGTTAATAATCGCAGCATTTGATGCAACTTCAAACTTACGTCCAATAAAAAAAATATTGCTTAAAGCGTTAAAAATCTTATATATATATATATATATAAAAATTACAAAATTTTAGAAAAAAAACAGAAAAAATATTTTATAAAAATAATAAATACAAAAACAAATGCAAACAATAAAACAAATCTATAAATAATTAAACAAATTTCAGAAAACGCCATCTAAAAAATGGATACAGCATTCTGCTCAACGAAAAATTTTTTTGGTGCTTTCCGAACTTCAATAGGGTTTTGTAATACTGGAAATTATTTTTCGTTTAATACCTTTCTTTTTATCTGTTTAGCCTCCAGAACTACTCTAAGGTAGTTTTGAAAAAACTAAATACTTCCTCTGAAAAGGCCTTCAGAGGATGAATGAGGATGATGTGTATGAATGTGAATGAAGTGTAGTCTTAGTTAAAATTTGTCACGTATTGATATGTTTTGTATTAAATAAATTTCGAAATTCTTGCATTTGTATTAAGTTTCTGTAGACCTTATTTATACCATTTTATTCAAAATGAAATTCTAAAATTTATTTATTTTGAATAAACTCTAAATTTTTGAACTCTACAAGTTTATTTTAAAACTTTAATGAGTTTATTACCAATTTTAAAAAGTTATTTTATACCATACGTAAAATAATATGTTTTTCAACCTCTTTTGTCATTAACTCCAAGTTTCTCAAAAACTATTAAAAACACAATTCTAGGACCTATTTTTTTTTCCAGTTTCTAAGTTCAGATTTTATATAAAACTACTAAAATTATTTCTTAATTTCGGTTTTTAAGAATTACAATCAGGACGAAATCTTTCGCCAAAAAACACTCGCAAATGAAGCGTTTCAAATGTTAGTAAGCACTACCATTTTTATTTTCACCAGTAGAATATGTACTGTTATTACACTCTTTTTATGAATCATTATTATACATATTCATTTATAAATAACTTTTAAACATTAAACATACAAATTTAGCAACGTCTTCTATCTTGAAATCATATATAATTTAGAACGAGACTACTCATTAAACGTAAAAGTAAATTTTTAATTGGAAGTGTAGAATTGGGATAATTTTAAAGGCACTGATTAAAAAAAAATAAGAAAAAGATGTAAAATCTCCGGATTACAACTCTCAATAAAAAATGGCCATTTAATAGTTTACACAGCTAGTTTAAAAAAGGCCTAAGTATATCCCAAGTAATCATATCATAACAAAAAATAGATCATTTTGAGGTAGAAGCACTTTGTTTTTTCTCCTTAGAATTTCTGTGTGAACAATTACTTAAGAAATAATGCAGGTTACAATTGAAACCAGATTATATGATTTTCACATACTCATACAATGAGTATGATCATATGTATATGAACATATTGTATGATGATACGAGTATTGTATGATTGTACTCGTATAATGATACGAGTATCATCATACTCGTATAAGCCGCAACATTGGTTAAGATTGTTCTATCCCAAAGTATTTTAGGTAAAAAATCTTTTGTATCTCAGTGTTCTTAAAAATCTTGATTACATTTCCTTGGACGATTGGAATGTGATTTTCTCATACCAATAAATAAGAATCCAAACAAACAAATTAAAATTTCATCAGCTATTAAAATTTCATCTTTCTAAGTTTAACTATTAAAAAATTATTTAATTTATGATTTGTTACTCCTTTGAACAGGTGCATATATTTAAACATATATAATACATATTAGGTACAAACTATAAACAAGTGTAGAGCAAAAATCAGATTTAATAATTGTTATACATTAATTTATTTTTATTATTATTATTTTACTATTGTTGCGTTCTTATATGTATCATATATTATACAGTATATTAAATTCTTGTATCAAATAATATATGATATATTACGTTTTTATGTTACGTTCTATGCGTTGAGAACGTTGAAGACAGACACCGACATGATCGGTTCCTTCTTGATACTCGATTCGAATATCAAGAAGGGACAGACCATGTCGGTGTTTACCTTCAACGTTCTCAACGCATAGAACGTAACATAAAAACGTAATATATCATATAATATTTGATACATACAAGAACGTAACGTAACATACTATATAATATTTTACATACATATAAGAACGTAACAACTATTGTTACATTAATGAACAAAAAACATAAAACTATTATAAAACAGATTTGAGAAATAATTAAAGAAACATTGACAGAAGTCTAAATAACATTAAGAAATAACTATAACAAAGTAACGTATAAGAAAAAAATAAAGTGTAAAAAAAAAGTAAAGAATTAAGTAAAAAAAAAAATAAGTTTATTAAAACAATTAAAAAAAATCTGTAAAAAAAAATGAATTGAAATAATGAAGTATCGTCGTAAAGAAAAAAAAGACATGGATTTAGTTACAGAATAAGAAACTGGTTTTTAATAATATAACATAAAATTAAAACAGAACAGTTAAAGTAGCAATAATTAAAACATAAAATTTTATGTTAAATAAATCATTTAACAAACTTTTTTTTAAATTGAAGTAATGAAGGAAAACAAATGTAATAAAATAAGACATTAGAGACAGATTATAAGTATTACAAAAGCTCAAGTAAAACAGAACTGAGAAATTTCACAGAAAAAAACGTATACTAGAAGTCATTAGGATTAAAATGACTTTTAGAAAAAAAAAGAAAAGAAAAGTAAAATAAAGAAGGAAACAAGTTACAAAATTATTTTAGGATATTTATTTAATTAAAACTCAGAATTAAGAAATAAAAAAAAAAATTTTAAGTAAAAAAAAAAAAAAACAGATTTAATTGGTATTTTAGAAAAGTAGTTCAGTAAAAAAAAATTATTTTTATATATATATATATATATATATATCTATTTATTTATATATGTAGTGACATTGTTAAATGGTAATTTTTGTATTTAACGTTCAAGTTACTTGAGGATAAAAAAGTACTATATATTTTAAAACATGATTGCTTGAAATAGAATACATTAATATTTATATAAGTATTTTTACGAACACACACACACACACACACACACACACACACACACACACACACACACACTCACTTTTATTCTTACCTCAAATATGGGAATGAGATGATAATATATGGAGTTAAGAAAATCAATAAAATAAAAGCACTTTACTTAAAATTAATCTTATTTGCAATTCTTTAACTGTAGATTTTTTTTTCCATTTATATACAAAGTATTAAAGAATTATTGAATTTCTTAATAAAGAAATTAAATAACAAAATATTTATTATATCTACATATTTTACAATGCTCTATAAAAAAAAGTTCTTTTTATTCATTTTAAGCGACTTTTATTCAGTGTAGCTACATAAATTATTTAAATTAGTTATATTTTAAATTATTTATAAGTTAACGAAACGAATGCAAAAGTACATAATTTTGAAATTATTGAATAAAAAAAAATAAAGTAAAAGCATAATAAGAAAATTACTGTATTTTATAAACGAAATGAGATTGGTAATTAACAATTTTTTTTTTTTTTTTTTTTAATTAATTTAATTAGCTTTGTACAAATAATATCTGAATCATATTACATACATACGTACATATCCTGATCCCGTTCCAGCTACCGCCGGGTCTGGGTGTCAACTAAACCTCGCCATCTTTTCCTCTCTTCCCACTATTTCTCCTCCTCTACTTGCTGCTAATCGAAATCTCTCTCTTCCACGCTCTTCCTCACATCATCCCTCCATCGTATTCTGGGTCGTCCTCTGGGACTTCTTCCCTTTATTTTCAGCTCTTCCATTCTAAGCGCTTAGTCTCTCTTTTTTCATTCTCTTTACCTGCCTAAACCACCTCAAACACATTTTCTCTACCCTTTTTCTCATACTCATCAACCTCATATCATTCCTTATGTCTGAATTTCTTATTCTATCCTTGTTACACCTTTTATTGCCCTTAAGAACCTCATCTCTCCAGCCCGCAACCTACTCCATTCCCTTTCTGTCATTTTCCACGCTTCTGCTCATTATTGGCATGTAATAGGATTGTTACATCATTACTTTTGCTTTATCTGGCACCTTCTTGTCCCACAGTAAATGCTTAACGCTATAATAAAAGCTGCCTCCTTTTTGCAATCGTTTTGTTATTTCTGATGAAATTCTCCCATCATTCCTAATTTCACTTCCCAAGTATTTAAAACTACTTACTACTTTCAGGCATTCCCCATCCAGTACCACATCTTGCTCCATTCCCTTTTCTCTCGTAACTATCATCATCTCACTCTTTTCCCTACTGATTTTTAGTCCATACTCAAATTATATTGATTATTAATCTGAATCATATTATGAGTAATAATTTATTTGAATTTATTACAGAAACCATTTTTTCTTGATGTAATCACCTTTGAAATTATTCTACTTTAAGCAAACGAGATTAAAGGAATACTAAATGATAAAAATTAAAGAATATCTGTAGAACGAAATCAGTGTTAACCCAAGACCTTAAAATGGAAAGTAAAAAAAAAGAAGTATCGAAGGAAAATTTAAGAGTAGCCAGTGGATCACATAATACATTTAATTAATCTTCACAGTTTTTAGGGATTTTTAATCAAAGCAGTACAAATTTCATTATGAGTAAAGGATTAACGTGTGAGATACTAAATATTGTCGTCGATTGAACCAACGACTGGAGTTGACAATTGAACTGGAAGGGTCAGCAGAATAAAAAATGTATATGATGAAGAAGAATCCCAACCGGGCTGGTCTAGTGGATAATGCGACATCGCAAATCAGCTGATTTCGAAGTCGAGAGTTCTAAGATTCAAATACTAGTAAAGGTTACTTTTATACCGATTTGAATACAATATCGTGAATACCGGTGTTCTTTGGTGGTTGGGTTTCAATTAACCTCACTTTTCAGGAGTGGTCGACCTGAGATTGTACAAAACTACATTTCATTCACATTCATACATATCATCCTCTGAAGTAATGCTTTACGGTAGTTCCGGAAGCTAAACAGAAAAAGAGATGAAGAAGAATACTGAAGAAAATATATGATGGGAATATTAAAAACTATATAATATATAACTACGTAATACATATATATATATATATATTTAGTTCAAAGAAAACTGTCCAATATTAAACGAAACAAAAAATGCATGAACAATAATCATTGAGCTAAACATTTTTTTAAATTGTTTTTAGAGTCGTAAATTATAAATTTGTCCTTACCATCTGTGATTCGAATTACATGTACCGAAATATCCGTAATTCATTCAGAATAAGACAGTACAAATAAAATGACAAGTTTTATTATAAATACTTATTTTAAAAAACTTTAATAAAAAATCCTATAAACTATTATCAATGTTTATACCCTAATGCAAAAGAATATACGGTGTATTTTTTTATTAACTAATTTTTATAAGGTAACTTTGAATAAATTTTTATAGGAATAAAGGAAAAGTAAACACTGACAATGTACAAGATAAGTATCATTTGTATAGTCCCTGATTAGAGTGAAAGGATTGGTTTTTTTTCTCTTTTTGTACTGAAAAGGTTTCTGGCATGTAACTTATTGGATTACATGAGTAACAAGCGTCAGAGAAGTTTACTCAAGTTACAGTCAGCAAGTTATATTAGGGGATGTGACAAAGAGATCGATCTGAAAATGTTCTTAGTAGCCTACTTTAGGTGGACAATATTAAATTATACTTATAAATATATATATATATATATAATCCTCAGAAAAATAAAAACTTTTCTTTTATTCTAAAAAGGATAAACTTCATAGAGAGATTGACCATACCTAAAATTCAAAACGTTTGTGACTTTTTAGGATTTAAAAATAAGTTTAAATTTTCAAAGTTGCTACACTGTACTATATTATATTTAATAAAAACTGTTTATTTTCAAAATCAGGGAGACTAATTTTTTAGTAAAATTACGAGAATGTTTGGTCTCTGTACTTGAAAATTTCTTTTGAGATGAAAACACTTTAGAAAAAAAAAATGGTTCTCCAAGATTTCCTCTTTACAATGAAATTGTAAAGACAATAAAACGATGATAAAAAACATATGTATAAATTTTACAGATCTATTATTCCGGTTTTACACTATTTAACACCTCAGCAGAAGACTGAGAATTTTGTTCAGGCACCGGTTTGAGAACAAAATTTAACTATGATATATCAGCAGTTAGAGGAGTCTCTTAACACGTTAACTGCCGACTACGAAATAACTCGTAGTTGGATAATTTTAATTGCCAGCTACGAGAAATTTCGTATAATAGCATTCATTCTGTAGCGCCGGCTATGAATATGCTCGTACGGAATCTAAGTATTTAACGGATAGTTGGCGTACAGAATAAGCGAGAAAAGTCAGTTTGGTACAAAGAAACAAACATTTTATTTGACTCGTATTTTATTCGTATTGGCTTATCTCGTAGTCGGCAGTAGGGGACATAACTGTACTGTGACATAGCTGATTATGCTCGTACGGAATCTAAGTATTTAACGTATAGTTGGCGTACAGAATAAGCAAGAAAAGGCAGTTTCTCTTTATCTGTTTAGCCTCCGGAATTACCGTAAGGTATTGCTTCAGAGGATGAATGAGGATGATGTATATGAATGTTAATGAAGTGTTGTCTTGTACAATCTCAAGGTCGACAACTCCTGAGAAGTGTGGTTAATTGAATCCCAGCCACCAAAGAACACCGGTATCCACGATCTAGTATTCAAATCCGTATAAAATTTTTATCTTTACTAGGATCTGAACCTTAGAACTCTCGACTTAGAAATCAGCTGATTTGCGATGTCGCGTTAACCACTAAACCAACCCGGTGGATAAGAAAAGTCAGTTTGGCACAAAAAAACAAACATTGCTATTACTCATATCGGCTTATCTCGTAGTCGGCAGTAGGTGACATAACTGTAATCTCATACGCCGACTACGATATAATTCGTGTAACGGGTTCATGGCATAAAAACACTGCTTGGAAACTATTCTGCTCGGGAAAATTACGTAAAAACTATTTTATTCATTTAAAAATGAAATATAAATTTGGCGTAGAAGATCAGATTCGGGAAATGTTGCCAACTACGGGTTATCTTGTAGTCGGCAGTTAAGGCAGTTAACGTGTTAAATAAAAAAAAAAAAAAAAACACGCAAAATCCAAGGACGTCTTAACTAATAATCGGAACATTCGTACAGCAATATTAAATGAATGCTTAATCAAAAATACAACATATATCCAGCAGGAAAAAAATTAAAAAAAAAAAAAAGAAGAGTTCAGTAATGATAAAGGGATGATGTATCCAGAGAGGAACCGTGAAGAGAAAAAAAAGCCTACTAAACGACTTTTTGGTTGTCATCCATCATTTATGTATTTATTATTTAGAAGATCCATGTGTTGTTAACCAGGATTGAAGCAGCACATTTCTGATCAATGATTTTATATTAATCAGCTTGCTTAAATATATGATGCAACATTTTGAACACTACAGGAAATTAACGGTATGGTAAATTAAGAACTTTTTTCGAAATAAAATCATTTCGAATAGATTTTCTAATAGAAGCTATTATTTTTTAAATTTTATCTACCACAAATTAATACATTTTTAATATTAACGCATGTTTTTTGTAGGGGTTTTTGGTACTGAAGAAGCAAAAAAAAAAAAAAATTAAATCACTAACAAAATATTCTCATGGCTGTTCATGCCCTTCGTTTTGTTATTAAAAAATAAACTGTAAAAAAGTAAAATACCATTATATGTCCATGTTTAATTGCGGGACCTCATTTTTTAAATTAATCTACGAATGACCTTAGATTTTTCAAGCAGATATCAAATGAAAGAGATCTTTTATATGTTTGTTTCAAATGAAAATAGAGATTTTTATTTGCATGCAACCTTAATTAAATAATTAAAAACCAATCATATTATTTCGTTTATTTTACTCGTATAAAATAGAAATAACCTATATCTTATTAAAGTAGCATAAAAATTTTTGTGGAAAATAAAAGAAAAGAGAAAGTTAAAAAAGAAGTACTCGCATTAAGAATAGTGAATGAAATCAGAGGCATAATCAGAATAATTTTGAGCTGGAATTCTAATTACTTGGAATATATCGTGAGCGAACAAGGAATAATTAAAAATGTTAAAAGAAGATCAAAAAAAGAAAAGCGAAAAAAAAAGGAAAAATTATAATCGGTCTAAAAGCAAACATCAGCTATCACTATGTTAACAGAGAAAAGCCGAGAACAGGTGATATAACGGATCTACCTCAGGGCAAATAACAACAAGATGATTATGACAAGATGACAATGATATATTTACGTAATTTATAACAATCAAGAAGCCATTTTGCATAATTTACAGAACGATTTGGTTGATTATTCCATGGAATAAATAAAATTCAGTTATAAATGTACATGTTTTAATTAAGATTAATGTATTACACTTTGCGGTGTTATTGTTATTACTGATTAAAAACTAATGAATAAACTTGAATATAAAAAACAAACCTTTAAAATATAAAATTTGTAAGGTATATATTACTATTTTTTAAAAAGCTAACAACAAAGTTTTAATACTTTCTTCACACATTGGTTATTTATTCTTATATAGTGGAAAGATAATTACATATGGAAAAAGTTACGAAAGACTTCTTATTTGGGGTGGAGGGTAGTTTATGATGAAGTCGTATTGTAAAATTATCATTGTATGTTTAAATAAATCAAAAACTTTAACAAATTAAAAAAAAATAATCTGTTTATACTTTTTTCTACTCCCAAACTTCCAAAATAACTTTCCAAGAAATTCTCTTTGATTTTCCTTGTTTACTATGTTAAATAGAATAAACTAGGTAAAAATCCACTAAAAAATATACAACCAGTAAAAAATTGTCTAAGAATTATTTTTTGGGTTGGGGTGAATTACGTTGAATTTTGTTTGCTTTTAATAATATTAACAGTTTACGTAAACCAAAAACCTTTTTGACAAATTAAAAAAAAAATCGATAATTTTACTCTTTGATCAGTTCATCATCATCGAAATTTCTCTCGAAGTATTTCTTTAGGTCTCTTGTACCATTACTATCCCTAGGAAGAACATAAAAGAAAATCATTAAATAATACTTAATATAAAATAACTTTTTCGATTTTACGGGAAGGGGAAATTTTGTGGCAAATTAAAACAAAAATGTTAAGGTAAGGATGTACGCCTGTACTGAGAATAATATAAAATGAGGTAAACCAATTTACTTTATGGTTGACGAACACCAAGTTTGCCCAGAGAAAGAGGTCAACTATTTAGGCTTTTGGCTTGATCGGCGTCGATCCTTCTCGGATCATATCGGACATGTTGCGAAACAACCCGATAGGATGATCCTCAAAACGGAAAACGTACGCTCATTTGGTGCAGTCGGTTATGTTGTATGGTGTCCTATTTAGCATAAGGCCGCCGGATAAGAATAGAAGTGGCTTGGATAAGAATTGCCTTATATTACAGTCTGTGCAGACACGTAAATCTGAGAGTAATTTAGGCTTATAGAACTGTTTCAGCCGAGGCAGCCTTCCATCTGGCCGGTAAACCTCTTATCAGGCTGTTGCTCAGATGAGATACGAAACCTATTCCGGAGCCGGCAAAGATGTCACTTATGATCTTCTTCTCACAAGAGGGCAATTACGATGGGATACAACAACCACTGGAGCGTGGACTCGCCGTTTGATCTACGGTCAGGACGTGGGCCCTTTGGGGATTTGGTGAGATTACTCAGTTCCTGACGGGCCACGGCTGTTTTCGGCAGTATCTGAGCCAGCGTAGAAGAGCTGAGGATAATAGATGTAGATTCTGCGGCGAAGCTGATGTTCCTGGACATGTGGTCTTCCACTGTCCTAGGTGGGAGGCTGAGAAGGAATCATTGTTCTTTTTGATACTCTGCCTCCCGACAACAACGTGACGAGAGAAACTGGGATTCCATCACCGGTGTGATCATTAGAATTATTCGCAATAAGAAGACTGATGAGAGTACAACCTGATTAAGACCTAGAATTTTGAGTTCTGTACCAAGGTTAAGAAACTGACCGGAGAGCGAAGGTGGTGAAGGATAGCCTTCTGCGAAGTTGCCGCTCGTCCGCGCTTGCGTGGATGAACGGCGATGATGATGCTCTGGGACTCTGTTCCTTCTGAACTCAATGGAACTCCATTGCATAACTCCAATGGAACTTAATTGCATAACTCCAATGGAGTTATGCAATTAAGCATAACTCAATGAGTTATGCTTAATTGCATAACTGACCTCTGGTGGGTGAGAGAAGGTTTAGTCGGTAGGAACACATACGCACTTAATTAACATCTTGTAGAAACTGGTTTGAGCCCTACACTCCCCTCCCCCCCATCAAGACCCCATGGGGGATACGAAACTGGTATTTCAACACAATTGATCGATAACAAAAAAAAAATTGAGATTATGTTTGCAAAAGTTTGAGAAACTTGATCCCAAAAACTATCTATTCCACCCCTTGGAAATATTGTTCCCAAAGTTTTACCATCAGTTGCCTTATATACACCAGTATCAGTATAAAATTTCATCAAAATCGACTCACTCAGTCAAACACGCCAAGGCACATGGCTAAAAAAAAAAACATATGTACAGCGAACAATACGGCCTTTTTTTTGTTTTTTAGAGTTCATAGTTCAAGAAACGACAAAAAATTTTTAAAAACCCACCCCATTTTTAACTGATTACTATACATTCCTTCTTGCAATATAGCTCTGAGCTATGATGCCAGGAAAGTAACACGAGTCTATATGACAACAGACTCAAGTGTTCAGATAAATCTTAACAGCGAAAAAAGATAAGGCATACGTAAAAAAAAATTAGCAACACATCTGTTAGGTTCTTCTTCTTTTTTTTTGTATTTTTAGAAAGAATTAAGGTACATTTTGATAAAATATACGCTACTGAAAGTTCATTGCTTGTAGTGAATTCTATAATTTTATGATGAAAATAACAATTAAATCACACATTTTTTAAACTCTTTTTGTTAAAAATGTTTCCTTAAATGAATGAGCTCAATGAATCCAACAGTTTCTTCTCTTTTTTTTGTTTTGATTGATGAAATAATTCACGACAAAAGCTTACAAAGAAGCTTTTGCGTGGGAATATGAGAATGTAAACATGTAGCGTACGAAAAATTCCAAGCCTGACCAGGATTCGAACCCAGGAGGACCTCCGGAAAAAAGCCAAGAAGCTACCAGTTCGCTAAGGAGATGGGTTTATTCTTTAAATTATATTTTGACTGAAAATTATATTAAAAACATTTCAACGTAATAAAAATTAATTTAATAATTTTGATAAAAGTTTTTTTATGGAAACTTTTTTTTTGAAAGGTTGATTTGGGGAAGGAAGACCATATCGTCTCTTGACAAATAAATTATTATATTTTTAATTTTTCAAAAAAACTTTATGTGCTGTATTTTAAAATTATAATTAAAATTGATTTCAGAAATTTTTAATGAATAAAAAAATCATTTGGATTCGCAGTTGACTCTGGTAGAATCCTCGAACAGTAACTAATATTGATAAAATAAATATAACAAAACAAAAAAAGTTAATTTCTTACGTAATACATAAATTTAGTTACAACTGACTACAGAATATAAAGTAAGATAACAATAGTGTCAGACAAAAGATTGTTCGGACAATCAAATGGTGTAGAACAGGAAACTCCAATTGTTAAGAAGGCTAATGGATATTCAACAACAGTTAGACATAGTCATCAGTCACCAGGCCAGACAACAAATAACAAATAAGTTCCAGCAGCAATGACAAGATGTAAATAAAGAGTGGGAGGCATAATGATGAATTTAAAATGATCTTCAGCTGGGTCGTCTGCCAATAAAATAAAAACGTGACGAATCTTTCTTTTTTTTTTTTTAATTATTATGTAAATATGCAATACATTTGGATAGAATTGTATAGTTATGAATAACGGTGGATTGAATGAAGTAATGTAAAGATTCAATCCATTATTAAAATTTTATGAATGAGTTATTCACTTCAATATAATATTATTTTGCATCTATTTAAAATAATTATAAAAATCTAAATATTAGTTTCTTTTTCTAATAATTTTATCAAGCATGGCTCGTTAGTATGATTATATAATAATTGAAACCCACTTTCCAACAATTTTATAAATTTTAGTTCAAGCAATTTCGGAATGAAATTCCATCATCAGGAATTATGTAAAATACTAAATACTACAAGTTTATTGGACCGATGAAATAAATTATAATTAAAAGAAGCTAAATTTTGAAAAGAGAAAAAACTTTTTGTTCATTAAAATATATGACGGTGGTCGTAATGTGTTTAAAATGTCCACTTTTATTTAAAAATATGTGTTTAAAATGTCGACGTCCTTTTATTGTGAATGTCTCCACCGTTATGGTAAAGAAGAAATGGTGAATTCACTCTATAGCTATTATTTATTACTTTTTTATACAATGTCTCATTATCAAAACTTATTTATTCCTTAATTAATTTATCACTATTAAAATATATATGGTACTTTTCTAAATTATTGATAACGATTTGAAAATTCGACTATTTCAATAAAATTTTCTGATTTATAATTATGGTTGTGTTTAAAATATGTTAAAAGAGTTAAAAGTGTGTTAATATGTTAAGTGTTAAAAGTGGCCATTCTTTTCATCAGGAGGTCCCGGGTTCGAATCCCGGTAAGGCATGGCGTTTTTCACACACGCTACAATTCATTCATCTAATCCTCTGAAGATATACCTTAATGGAGATTCCGAAGGTTAAAAATAAAAAAAAAAGTGGCCATTTTTTGGTTAAAAGGAAAAAGGAAAATCGTAATGTATTACTGTATTTTGCTTGGTAGGTTTCCTAAAAATGTCAATGTTTAATTTGTTATTTTTATAATCTTTCTTAATTTTTACATCTGAAAAATTTATACTACTATTAGTTCCTGAGTTAAGGTAACTTTAATATTATTATTTAAAGAATTCATTTCATTTAATAATTCGATTTCATCATCGTTGAATTGCTGATTATAAATAAATATTTAAAATATTTTTTTTTTTTTTTTAACCGCCGGAACCTCCATTAAGGTATATCTTCAGAGGATGAGATGAATGAATTGTAGCGTGTGTTAAAAATGCAATGTATGACCGGGATTCGAACCCGGGATGAAAGGCCGAGACGCTACCACTCCGCCACGGAGCCGTCAACGTATCTTTTAAACTTGATATCAAATATAATTTGATATTTTTTTTAATAATGCTGTGTAAATTATTGTTATCTAAGTAATTTATAATTACAGGGTGATTCAGGAGGATAGAATATTACTTATAAGCAGCATTTTATCATTATCATAAAAAAACAGTAAGTAATCTTTCTTCCTCCAGTTATTTTCTACTGTACATAACGAAAAAGTTTTTTCAATCTGTTAAAAATTAATCTGTTTTGTTGTTAATAAGGGTGGACATGTTTAAAATTTTATTTGTATTCAGTTGACATTTACATCAATCTTCTTATAATTAAATTCTCTACAATTTATATTTAAAAAATGTATGATTTATGGCCAATTTAACAACGTTATTGTACGTCAAACGTAAAAAAATGTGTTTTTTGACTCTGATTATGGCGTTTTACATGGAATACCTTAGAAACTAAGAGAGATACAATTCTGAGATCTATTTTTTTTCGATTTCCCAATTCAAAAACCATAAGAAACAATTGAATTTGTCCCTTAATTGACCTTCCCAGAATTTCAGAGAACCTTAATTTACTCGGGGGAACTGAAACTCGGGCGAAATCTTTCATCCTGTATAACTCACTAACGAAGCGTTTTCGAACCTATGTTTATATGAACTTTTTTCTTATTTTTAGCCTTTAAAATGAGTTGTCAAAATATTGCCCTATCCTCTTGAATCACTCTGTATTTTGGCCAATGTTACTGAAAGTGGAGAACCCATGGTGAAACCTTTTTCTTGTATATAATACTATGTATTTAAAATTGAGTTATATTCGATGCTAAATTAATAATAATTTTATTGTTTTGTGTATTGCATTATTATTTATTTTTAAATCTATCAATGTATTTTTTAATTATATGTACGGTTTTTTTCGCTTCTATGTTAGTATACATATTTTTTATATCCAAAGCTAATAGTTTTGTCGTATTTTTTATATCAATTTTATTAATTAAATCTATTAATTTGCATCCATTATTTAAAATATATTTATTATCTAACTTAATATTTATTTAAGATTTTTTTGACAGAACTTTATCTAATAAGTAAATGGAGGACTTAATTCAATTTATCAAAGGTCTCACTGGCATATCTATTTTATGCATCTTAGGTAAAGCTCTTACAGTAGGGGCATTTCATTGTTTAATTTTTCTTTCGCTTTCAAAAATGTCAAAAAAAAAATCGGTACAATATTTTTTACATAAGGGTAATAAGACTTGATCTAAATCTTTTTTTTAAATTATTAAAGAAGACTTATATTTCCTTATTTTAATCTGTATAATATTCTTTGTGCAGTTCTATGCGCAAGAAATACCCAAAACATTTAAAAGAAAATTGAAAGAAGTGTGTATATAATTTTTTAATTAATACTATTAAGACGCTAGTGCAATTTTATTATTTTCTTTAAATAGTTTTTTTTTGTATTTTTATTTCTTCAAAAACATAAAATAATATTATTGTGAGAGATACGTCCACTCCTTCCTGCTAATACACACTTGTAATCTATATCATTTGACACGCAAACCCCTACTTGTGTGTTATTGTATTTTACCGTGTAAGTGTAAGTTTTATACGATACTCGCCCGTCTCGCGATTCTGTA
>JAAAKQ030500368.1:0-40746 GCA_010016005.3 Zanna intricata | reverse complement strand
TGTTATTGTTAAATATGTTTATTATTATTAAAATACACTAATTTTCTAAATTTGGGTTCCCAGAATTTCGGTGACGTTATTTAACGGGAGGAACTGAAAACCGGGCGAAATCTTTCGCTAGTCGTAACTCGCTAACAAAACGTTTTCAGGGATATGTTTATTGGAAAATTTTTTCTTATTTTTAGATATAGATTCCGTTTCCGAGAGATTGCCGTGCAGTTCTGATACACTCTGTATAAATATAAATGTATATATAAACTTTTGAACTGACGGTGGTTTTGGTAGTCTACCAAGTTGGTCTTGGTAGTAGTTTGGTAAGTCGATTCATGGTACCCGTTACAATAGGTAGCTTTCTCATGAAATCTAGCTAATTGACGGGTAGGAATAATGCATGCATCTTCTGTTCTTAATCACATATTATAATTTATTTTGACGTATCTCTTTTGAAATCTACATAAAAAAAACTTATCCTAAAAATACCTTACCTTACCTAAAAATGTTATCTTTTAAAATTTCGGATTTTGAGTAATATGACACGACGCCAGTGTATGAATGAGTGTCAATGGATAAACGTAAATTTTAAAATAATAATATAAAGGTCAAGATCCAATAATGTAATCAAGTCCAATGATTGATATGTAATCAAATTCAATATTGTACAAAATAATTGGAACTAGTGAAACCTCGACCAAAATTTGATTTAAACTAAAAATGATAACTGTTAATTTCTGCATTTACGTCAGATATACATATATATATAAAAAGCACAGTAGCATGCATGTTAAAGTATACAGTAATGAAATAAAATGCTAGTCAACATAAATAATTATAAATCCACTTTTTTCTGTTTGTACGTTTTTATGGTCTTTTATAGGCTATAAACCGCATAAGGTATACGTATATTACCGATTGAAATACGTGATCTGTTCATATTAAATAACTAAAAGATATAAACAGCGACGTTTCTTAGTAAATGCAGAAAAAAAATAATTACAGTAGGATAAAAGTCAACATACTGCGAAAAAATAAAACGGTGATATAAAAACGTTATTAAATGAAATAATTTATTGTAGAGAGCGTGCAGTCTCTAGTATACAACGAATTCCATCCGTTTCAAGTCGGATAAGCATCAACCGCAGGGAGTTCAAAGATAATATCGCGTACAAGTATACTACGCTTTTCAACTTGATAAATGACTCGTATTTTTTTTCTCCAATAACTAACTCGTCTGGAAGGACAGCAGTTCTAGCGGCGTCGGCAATCGCTGGAGTACCTACTGAGAGGAGAGCGATGTGTCTGACTGGCGCTTATAAAAGTGACCTTGCGGCTTTGAGCACAGCATGGAGACAAGAGTGTTGCCGCAAGTCGGCATTTAAGGCCTTGTGAGCAAGCGGCAGCAGCTGAAGCAGCCTACTTTCTTCTCTGCCGCCAGTCTAATAACTTAAAATTACGTCATTCCATCTGTCTAGCGGCACAGTAGCTAAAATTTTAAGTAATTAGCGAATATTTTCAGAACTTCTGCTTTCTCTTTTTTTTTTTAAATAATTATATAATATTTACAAGAAAACTCTATTCCGCTCCTAAATACGCTTTTGCAAAATGCACTGATATAAATTTAATAAAAGTAATTATTTCATTCGGAATATTAAAAAACAAACACCTGATTGACTTGACCGGTTTTTTCTTGCTTTCTTATTTTTACCGATGTCCTTGTCGATTACTAACGGCTTTTATCCTACATACTTGTTCTTCAATTTATTTGTTGTAATATTTTTTTCATCGAATTACTTTAAATAATAAATAAATATAACGTTTACACTTATAATTAAAACCAAATACGGGAAAATTTTCAAACTGTAGTGAATTTCGTTTCTGAGAAGTAATTTATAATTTTCATGCAAAATATTTATTATTTTTTTCCTACAAAAAAAAAATCAACGGACGAAAATAAACCTTTAAACAAGTTTCTCTAGAGGTATTTGTTTGGAATGGTGAAAGGAGCGAGTTCCACTCTTTTACTATTTTGCTGAAACTTTTTCTTTTTCATTGTACGGAGGAAATTCAGTAACAGATTTCAATGAAATTAAAATTATGAAACCATATTCGTGCAAAATAAGTTTTTTTTAATTTTGTTCTACAAGTTTCGACCCCTTTCTAATAAAAAAAGAAGATTGATAACTTCAGTTAACAAATATTAAAATACCTTCAGAAGGCCTGTAATTTAATGAGTAAAAAATAAACATGAACTAGAACTTACTTTTTTAAAATTCTTTAGGGAACCGACGTTCAGAATTTTAATTCATCGACTAGTTATAGCAGGTAAAATTACTTCTATTTAATTAAACGTCAACCTCGGGATGTCAACAGTATTAATCCTTACATTGGGTTTATTTTTTCTCCCAGTTTCATCATTTAAAAAAAAAAAAAAAATGGATTTGTTTATTTTAAACAACGATAAAAAAATCTGATCGAAACCGGTGGGTAAAACAAGCTACTGTTTGTAGCGCATTCCGATTTGCACCGATAAATAAATTAAATTACATCAATTATCTATGAATGTAATCGTTTTCTTTATCAATAACTACTCGCATTTCACATATGCTTTAAACTTTCTTAATTTGGTTAGATCCCAGATATTTCTTTTTATACTAGTATAAAACTTATAATTATATTACAAAACCCGCATCGATTTCCTCTTTTTTAAGATCAAAAACAGTTTCGAATAATCAAAATAATTTGGTAGCATGCCATTAAAATAAATCGCTTTAAAAACACAACATAACGAAACATTAACGTGTAAGATGTTCTTATACACAAAAATAAAGCATATTAAGTAAAATATCCGTTTACTTTAAAAGAAAATCTCTCTGTTTTAAAAGTTTATTTTAACATTATATAAATAAACAACAAAAAAGAACATATCTTTGATCTCTCTGGTGGGCAAAAGAAAAGGATATCAACAAATAAAAATATTATAACCGCATTCATATGTAATGCGTCACTATCGATAATGTTCATCGCAAACGATGTGAAAAAAAAAAATACATAAAGATAATTTTACCGTAAAACATTACAAAGTACATAATAATAAAAAAAATATACAAAATTGTACAAATTACGATTACGAATCGCTACATGAATTCATAAAAAAATGCATTATTTTTATTTTACAGCATTCTTTTATGCACATCTTACTACCGTCAACTCTACCATCATACGCTGTTTACCGCATAGGTTCTATTAAAAGTTGTTTCAAAACAACTTAACTTGTGGAATAATAAATTACATTAATTTGTATCTATACAATTTAGTATTAATCTTACTTAAAGCTACAATGCAAATATACCACAAGTTTTAAAAACAAATTTCAAGAGTAGCTTTCAGTAAGAGTAATGATGCGCATTTTGCAATTACCTGTAGCAAACAAAGCGAAGGTGTATCGATTTTTTCTTGTTTTATTTACTTATTTATTTATTTTTAATGAATTCGGCATCGTAATTTTTTAATACTATAGAGCGTAACAAGAAACGGCATCATGTCAACACGTTTGTTAATTTATCTGGCAAGGATAGTTTTTTGTTCTCTCAAATGCTTATACCGTACTATGAACTACTCGAATTTAACAAGACATATTTTATATATCCGTCCGTCTTTTCAAATAAAGAATTATTCTTCTGCAGAACAGTTCAGTAAAATATTATTACACACCGTATAAAATTCTGGAAACGAGAAGAGACCCTTTTAATGAACTTTGAGCATCGCCTTAAGCGATTCGCGATGTATATATTATTTAGCGTACGCAAATTGTCGGTCAGAAACATAGTTATTCCACCTTGGTTAAAGGTAATCCGATCTGCCTGAGGACTAATTTTCCTACTTTCTGAACAACTACGAGCGGAATGAACGCATGCCTATTACATGGAAAGATGCCCGAAGTTCTCTGCCGGATGAGATTGTTTATTTCGTCAACCCTTTACGAACGGATCGTTCCTTTTTCTTACCGTTCGTTACTTTACCTTATCCTTGACAATTTTCTTCCGGTGGTTTATAATAGATAATGGCTAAACTTCCACAGGATCCGTGTTGAAGGATGTCAAGATCTCTTTTTGAATTATTACATTCTACATATTTACGTTTCAGAATAGGGACCAGCTCTAGTAAGATGTTATCTATTTTTTCAAGCGGCTAATCGACAACGGTAAACGATTTAATTTGGAACATTCACGGGAATATTATACTGTATGTAAAATTCCTTCATTAAATAGAACATAAATAATTTATTTTCTCTTACTAAAAGATTTTTTCCAATTAAATAAAAAATAATAATTTCAAATAACAGAAGGTAACTTACGATATGATAATCGCATTTGTTATATACGTACACTAATAGGCCAACTGCTTTAAACAATATTTCATGATAATTCATTATTTATATCGATTAAGTTGGCTATTGATCTTTAAAGCTGTCAATTAATTGTCCTTGGTGACGTACAACATCAAAGATGCATTAAAAGATAGTTCCGGCAGACAGTAACAATGAATGACGGAGACGTATACCAATCGCACCGCTAATTGCTTAATGGTATTTGCATTACTTTATAATAGAAGTGTCCGGTCGTCTGACGTGCAGACTGCATTGTTACTTTACACCGGCTGAATTAACCCGGTGTTTCAAAGGGTAATAGTACCTTTTATCTATTAATCGCGAGTGAGATACTTTAGTAGTAAAATACATCGACAGCATACAAATCGCTAAATAATTATTATTAGTCAAATATAATCAAGGAAATTTTAAAAAGGTTGTCTGATTATTCAACAACAATTTCTTATATATATACATACACGAGGTCTGTAAATAAAGTAATGAGACTAGTTCAGAAAAAATATTTATTTACAATCCATACATTTAGGTAATGTTTAGAGGATTAACGATCACTTTTTTTTAAACCGATTTTATTATTTCGAAGGTGATACATGGACTGTATCACCATCGAAATAGTTCGCTTGGTAAGCCACGCAACACTTCAAACGGTTTTCTCACTCTTCGTAGCAATGTTGGAACTAAGAAAGCGGAATATCTTTGAGATTGTCAGTTACTTTTTTTTTGTATGTTTTCTACTGTTCCAAAATGTGTCTTTTGACGTGTTTATTTTAAAAATCCGGAACAAGGAAAATTCTCGCAGGGACTCAAGTCTGGTGAATAAGCTGATTTAGGTCTGTAGAAGGTTCTCTTTTTTTCTGTTTAGCCTCCAGAACCACAGTAAAGTATTACTTCAGAGGAAGAGTGAGAATGATATGTATGAATGTAAATAAAGTGTTATCTTTTATAGTCTCAGGTCGACTATTCCTAACATGTATGGTTAATTGAAACCCAACAACTAAAGAACACTGGTGTGCACAATCTATTATTCAAATCGGGGTAAAATTAACTGCCTTTACTAGGATTTGAATCTTATAACTCTGGAATTCGAAAAACCTGATTTCCGATGACGAGTTCTCTTAGAACAATCCGGCGGGTTTAAGTTTCTTTCGCTAAAAGTAATTATGTGCATTTTACAGGTAGTCCAAACGATGAACAGAGTGAAGGTGTCACTTGTAGATCCGATTATCATCTGCAGTTCAGAGAACGAGGTAATCTGTTATGCGATAATGTAGTCAGTTCAACGAAGAAGGCAACAGGAAACCGTTCCTTCCTCCCCTTCACCCCTTAATAACCATAACACGGGGCTTGTTATACTTTGTCATGTATGGTAATTTGTTTGCCTCGAGTCAGAGGCCGTTTACAACTATTACCGTAATGCTTCCGAACACTGAGAGCATCTAAATTTTTTTTTATTATCATATAATCTGTTTTGTTTAAATAGCCTATATATTAATTTTAAGCGTCAACTGTAACAGTATCTTACCGTACAACTTTACCAGCTTAAAAATTCATTAATGAAGTTTATTTTTATTAGTTATTTTTACGTATACGATATATCAATGAAATATAATGCGGACAGCTTAATAAGATAAAGTTACAATTTTGGTTAAGTCATGCCCCCTATTCGGCAAAGTGAGGATAAAAATCCTTAGGAAGTCTTCTTTTAATTCCGAACCATTAACAAAATAAAAACCTTTCAGCCACGCCGGAAGGTGGAGGTAAATTCACTGATGCTAAGTAAGGGGAAAAAAAGATTTCCACCTTAAAATTACGAAACTTCAAATTTAATACGACAATGGTTTGCATGTGATAATAGTTTTACATGTTTAGCCTACGACAAACTCCATCTTCTTACAATTCCAGCGACATTTTGGTCATCTCTTGCCGTAAGGGGGGTTGGTCATTTCAAAAATTGTTACGGACAAAAGTTTTAGATAATGTTTAGAAGATTAACAATCACTTTTTTTAAACCGATTCTATTCTGTGCCTGTTAAAGGTGGTATGATTTTTTTTTGTCTTCGAAAGCCCACTTTTCCACGCCCTGACCCAACGGTTGGCGATATAAAAAAACTTTACTTATATAAGTTTTAGGCCCTTATCCAAAGAATACTGGGAACTTTAGATGAATTCGATACTTTACTTAATAAGAAAATTATAACGATATTTTGTTTTTTCGAAAAAGCCCCCCATGGTCAGATTTTGCCCATTAGCGAACTAGATCGCGATTTTAGGTCGTTATATTTTATGTATCAATCTAAAAATGATTGGTGCAAAATTGCGGGAGTGATCGTGTACACAAGAAAGAGAAAGTATATATACTTGTGTATATATATATATATATATATATATATATATATATATATATATATAAACTTTATAACTGACGGTGGTTTTTGGGTCTGCGGGATGTGAAACGAGAAGATAGGTAGAAATTTTCCGGAAATCGAATCATGGTACCCACTACAACAGGTAGCTTTCTTATGAAATCTAACTGACGGTTAGGAATGATGCATGCATCTTCTGTTCTGAGTGATATATTATAATTTTTTTTTATTTTGACGTATTTAAAAAAAAATTAATATAACTAATTACAATAATCAGTTTTTTATTAGATTATATTAATTTATAATATTATATTAAAAAAGTAAAATCACGGTTTACTGATATCCTTCACTTTCCTTAATTTATAAGATCTCTTATTAATATTGCTAGGCTTTTGTTGTATCGTAACCTATAATATGCGTTACCTTGATCAACTGGCGATTTAATTCTATTGTCTAATTTTTAACGTTCTGAAAAAATTATCTATACATATTAGGTGTGGAAACGTTATTTACCGATTTACTGATTATTTGTTTTATCAGGAGAAAAGTCCAAACAAATATATATATATATATATATATATATATATATACCTGTATATATAGTTCGGCTTTTGACCTTTCATTAAAGCGATTGAAATATTTTCTTACACCAACATATATTACGTGGCGTTAACATGGAAAACATGAAGATGAAATCTTTATAATTATTATGGAGAGGATTCCAAGTTTAGTCTACCGGTATATGAAATGGAGTTATTAAAAATTTCCAGTATTCCAGTTTAGAATGAATGAAAGTTTTTAATATTTAATGATAATTGAAATAATGAATATAATACACGCATTTCATTTCGGTTTCTGCGCACGCGTTCGAAGGTTATTATCGAAAAGCTTTTAAAATCTACGGACCTGAAAACACTTTTATAATTAAGCTATTAAAATAGGGAAGCGGACTGTTAAAATAGAAAGATTTATTGTTGACACGACTATGACTTGTCGGATACAGTTAGAACTGACCATTACAGGGACAGGAGGAAGAAAAGCAACATAAAGAATGACGTAGCCGGACGACTAGTTTTGTAAAGGTACTGGTGTGCGCGTATTAGTATGTATGTACGTAGAGGAGTCGTCTTTTGAACAGTTTAATGGCGGCTGTACAAAAACTCTCTCTTTCTCCCGATATTTCCCCTTATCCATCGTTATAAACAGCTCTTCTCCATATGATCATTCTCTTTCACTCTCTCTCTTTCTCTCACACATTCACGTACAACAAGCACACATACACACTCGCACTCTACGAATGCCGCTGCCTGTGTAGTTCTGTGCCGTGCCGCCCGCATTCCCGCTACAATCTCCTACAAAACCTTAGCCCACACCGCCACACGTGACTGCGGCATTCTTCTACCTACCTCGTATACTTCGATACCTAGCCGGTTCGCAGTAATCAACTCGACTGTTATATACGATGTTTGTGTATATAAACTAGTACGTAAGTATAATTATGCACTGCGTGCTTGCGCCTACTCGCATTTATCTTCTTGTATAGAACTATGTTATCAAAGTTTTTTTTTACCACTCGCTCCATCCATACTGTCATCTATATTACACGTAGTATACATTTTTATACGTATAAAAGATGCATACTAATGCACATACACAAACACAAATCATAGAAATACATTTACAAATGTAAAACCGTTATTATAAACAGTATGCGCGTGTGTGAATGGAGGGGGATTTAAAATTTTATTTAATGCCTATTGTATTAACAAAAAAAAAAAACACAGAATTTCCAGTACTTCCGTAGACACAGAGATAAAAAAAAAATCAAAAGGTTAAGATATTTGAACACTTTATTTTTCGTAATTTTTTAAAGAAATTCATATCTGAAAAACGGATATTAAATATTTATTTTAATAACTTTCGCACTAACATTTAACGTGAAAATATAAAAAAGAAAAAGATACGATTTCTTATCAGTCTGTTAATTCTTACATAGCTTGATGTGGACACTACATGACTTCCTTGTACGTAATCGAAAAATAATACGATTCTAATTATAATTTACAATTAACATTAAATAACCATATGTTTCACCAAATCTATTACATATACACATATGTAATAGTGCCTATTAAATTACATAAACACATTTTTAAAAGTCCGTAACATTTTATTTCACTAATATCTTCAGATTTTTTGTCACTTTTTTTATTGTTATTAGTAAATTATTATTTTTAGTAAACATTTTTTTTTTTTTTTTTATCAAGAGGTTAATAATTATTTATAACCAATATATTTAAGTTTTAAATAAAGTTAAAAAAAGAGATGACGTCTGATTCGAACCGATGTGGTGCTTTCCTTTATAAGATACAAATATTTAATTAATTAAAATTTATTACGTTGGGCCAATGAGAATAAGTACCACTTATAACGTTGGAAGAGTTCACAATGGGGCTTATTACTACAGTTAAAAAAATTCTAAAATCCAAATTTTGGGGGATTTTTGGCTTTTTAGGACACTTCTGTTTCAGTCGATTGCAATCAAAAGGAGAGGATCACAATTAGGTGTTACAACAGTCCTATATCCAAAATTTCAACATTCTACCCGGCTAATCGTTTTTGAGTTACATACGAACACACATGCGAGATGCTTAGATCAGTACATACGTACAGACATAATGCCAAAACTACTCAAAATGAATTCAGGGAAGATCAAAGTGGATATTTCTGTTGAAATCTAAAAAACCGAAATTTTTCGTGATTACAATATTTCCTTGTACGAAGTACGAGGAAATAAAATGGATCTCTTTTGTTAATGCCTGCTTTTGAGATCTCTTTTACTTCGTTCATACTTTTACATTTTTCTACCTAATAATATGAACATAAGTGCTAAAAATTATTTCGGTTTTGCATTACAATATAGTTTTACAAAAGTAATATTATGAAAAATATTTGCTGTACATTATTAACGATAAGATTTTATCAAAATAGATCTAAGATTTTGATGAACCGATCAAAACGTATATTCTCAAGGGACATTATAAAAAATACTTACCCAACAATTGATTTTAGAAAAACATGTAACCGGATCGGGAATAGAATTAATTTAATACAAGACCATAAAAAGGATAATTTAATATATATATATATATATAAAGAACCAGTATATTTTCAGTTCATTTTTAAGTTACTTTCGCTCTAATAGAGACCAGCTGACCGTTCTTTAACTTGTAGCCGTTATATTCCAGGTATGCGAGTATCATAAGTTATATTTTTTTATTAAAAAATGACACAGTATTTAAGAACTTTTGCTAGACCAGCTTAAGATCAATTTCTATCTCCTACAATACCGAAAAATTAAAGTATATGTACTTCATCATTGTTATCTTATTATTATTATAATATCATATTTTTAAGTACAATTATACTTATTACCAACTTCTGCTTTATTGCTTAATTTCGTAAAAAAAAAAAATAAAAAAAAGGCTTCTTAAATAATTTATAATGATATAACCTACAGTTATGCATTCGTTTCTGTATTTATGTCACCATTTAAAATATACAAACAAGCTGTGTTAAATTTTTTCAATGAGTTTGATGCTTTTAAAACTCGCGTTGCGGTAAAAAAAAAAGAAAGAAAGAAGAGAGCGGTCTAACAGTAATAATATTTCTAATTTTATTTTATTACAGAAACTTAAAAAAAAAATAACAAAACAAAAAATGAGGATATGCTAAATACCGTTTTTTCGCCTATATATTACTACTTTCTCAAAACTTCATGTAATACGCAAAATTAGTTTTAAAAAAAATCCCCTAGTAATTGTATAATAACTAAATGGTAATTTTATTTATTTTTCATTAAAGAAAAATTAATATTTACAAATAAAAATGCGATTAGAACACTTAGCGCAAGCGCGAACGAGGATCGGTATTCTCGAAAGAAATTAAATGACACATTGTCTTCCGAGAAACATTTCACACGAGGTAGATTGAAATCAGCGTTATTACGTGTAAATTAAATAATTTTTTCTCCCCCCCCCCCACCACAATAGTTAATATAGGAATTACTTTAAATATCTTTTTAAACTAAGAATTATTTTTTAACTGGGATTAATACCTTGTCATTCCGTCGTAAAATACATATATATTCTTATTTAGCTTATCAAAGAAATTTTCAAGCGTTCGTGATTTAGAAAAGACAAATTTTTTAAATGTTCTTGGAAATAGACGTTACATTGTTAGGTTAACGAATTAGGTGTTTTCATTTAAATTTTTTCCTTTTTTGGATACGATTTCATTAATAATGTAAAATTCAATGGATTAATAAAAAACGTTTAGGGTATAAAATAAGGGTTCAGGGCTCGTAGCTAAAATTAGTGAGGCTGCTGCTCCTGAAAATTTTTTTGGCCATGGTGAAAGTTTTCTATAAAATAAAAGAACCGAAAAAATGAATTAAATAGTAACTAAAAGTAGAATAATAATCTAATTCTACACTTTAACATATTCAAGAATATGGTAAGCACATTGCGCTTAAAAACCGTATTCGATTTAACCAAATAAATAAAAATGTTAATAGAGATCATATTTTTTAATATTATTAGATAACTTTAAAAAATGTTCGCTTAAAAACTCTAGTCCAATGGTGCTTAATTTAAATTTCTACGTACACAAAAACAAATAAATAATTAGTTTTTACTAATTACTTTCTCTTTCGCCCTTCCAACATGTTTTTTTTTTTTTTTTTTGACAGACTTCGCAATCAAAGAGCCCTTACTTTCCGCCATCTTCTGATCGCTACTTAAAAAACTAAACCGCTTTCATACACCTTCCATTGACTAAACTAGAAAAGGGAACGAAGAAGGAAGTTCCATACACACGCGAAGTAAAAGAAAAACTACCTTCCAGTAGCATGGCAGGGTCAGCACTGCGGAAGCGACAGTGCTCTCTCTTCCTTGCAGCCTCATATGCAACCTCCTATGTGCGCATTCCCACAACAACCAAACACCACGCCGCTGGAACTGTGAAGCGTACAGTTCCATATCAACATTTCTCTATATTTTTAATAAATTGGGGGATGGCTACTGATATTAAGCTTAAGGATTATATATTGTTCAAGTATAAAAAAAACAATTAATGAAAAAAGGACTGATTACATTAAATGATATCGTAGAAATAGGCGGTGCTGCAGTTTCCAAAGTGGTAATACACGAGCCGCCACTGGCCGAAACGTTTTATCGTAGTAACGGAAAGTTAATACTTCCAAAATATTCAACAAATATATAGCAAGATGTTGTACAATAGGATTTTATTTTATATGATCGTTTAGAAAATACTGTAAATCAAGTTATAAATTCACAGCTTAACCGATGCGTAATATTTTTAAATTTTGCAATTTTCTGTTTTAGGTTGAATTTCATAACGGATGGAATACGCTCAACTATGTTATCGTAAACATCAAGAACAAGAATCGACTTTAAGACGTAATAAATTTTATGTAATAATATTCCACTCACTATTTACGATATAGAAGTAAATCTGTTTTACAGTTTAAACAAAAAAGAAACTTGAAATAAGTAGAACAAAAAAATGATGACAATTTTACCTCAAAATAGAAGTATTTTCTCCTTAACCAAACATTAAGCTTGTTTTTTACTTCCATTTATTATTCTACCTTCTTTTATATAAAATTTGTATGTGAATACTGTGCGGAAGAATGCACTTTTGCAAAACGAGGAGAAATTCGGGGAATTATACGTACATTTCATCGGTAACTTTCCAACTGTTGAGGTGTTAAACATAGATAATATTAAATTTCAAGATAATAAAGCGCGTAATTTGTTAACAGGAGTATCTCCTTATAATATAATACTTGAGTTATTAAATGTGTACTTTACAAGATTATCAGTAAATTCTGTTTTATTCCTTTAAATATAACAAAAAAATAATTCTCCATATCGATTAATCCTTGTTAAGTCTACGAATCGCGCAAAAATAATAACTTCTCCTAGCTACATACAATAAAAAATGATAGTAAAAAAATAACGTCGTAATTGAAAAGTACACAAAAAGGAATGATAAAATTGTTTTATTAGTAAAGAAACATTCTATAGCGATTCAAAACTAACATTTTTCGATGGATCAATTTCCGTTCAGTCATTCAAATTTATAGTTGCGCCTTACTCTCCTGTAGTTAAAATGTTTTTTGATTTTTTTTTTTTATTATCGTAGAATCAGAGTACAATAATAACATGTAAATAAATACGATTAAACTTTGCTTTGAACAAAAGAAAAATTATAATATTAATGAAAACTTAAAACAAAAACCGCCTTCAGAAATCGGAACCTTCCTGTTAATTATCGATTTAATAACCCATTATTTTCAGCTTGAAAAAATAAAAATAGGTAAAATTCTCTATCACTTTTACAGTTTTCACGCTGTAAAATTCATCGATTTTCTATAACAGCCTTCAGAAAGAGGAAAAAAATGCTAATAAGTTTAAAAAAAAAATTCATAATAATACAATTTCAACCGGTAATAAATAAATTAAAAAAAAGAAATTTTGATAAACTAAATTGACATAATATATTTTAGCGCAGTGGGACACGACTGACACGCCATTAAATAGTAAACGCGATAGGAATGAATCTAATACAACCCAAAGTTTTTCACTGCACACATCTCTTAACCGTTAACTTTCCTGATCTTGAGCAATTTTTACGAAAAATGTTTTAAGTTTTACTTTCGCACCACTTATGTTTTGCCGATCTCCGCAGCGCGAGTGGTAGCACTCGACCTTTCATCCAGAGGTCAGGGGTTCGAATCCTGGTCAGGCATGGCATTTTCATACACGTTACAAATTATTCATCTCCATCCTCAAAAAAAAAATAAATAAATAAATCCCTTCTGTTTTGAGGTTAAATGATCAGAATTAAAAATTAGAATATTTGTAACAAATACTGTAAGGAGACTGATTGAATTTTTTTTTTATATAAAGAATAAATCTTGAAGATGGTATTTTGGAAAAAAAATATTTTGTATGAGAAAGTTTACCGATAAGAATTTATTTTTCCAGAAGAAAATCTTTATTTTTTACGATTTTATCATCTAGTTGTACATCTCCCCTTTTGATTACAATCGACTGAACCAAAAGTGTCCAAAATAAAATGCCGAAAATTCAAAACAATTTGGATATTGAACTTTTTCTTAAATCTGCAGCAATTAGCTCTAACTGAGAGCTTTTTAACTGTGTATCATAAAAGGTACCTATTTTCACTGGTTCCGGAATTATAGACAAAATAAAATTTTAATTAATGAAATATTTGGATCTTACATGAGAAAGCACATCGGTTTGAATCAGACTTCATTTCCTTCTTTTTTTTAACTTCTTTTTTTCAAATTAAATATATTGATTTATTAATTATTAGCCCATGATTTAAAAAAAAAACCTTTACAATAAATAATTCAATAATAACAACAAAATATATATGACGAAAAATCAGAAGTTAATCGTAAAATAAAATTTTATGTGCTTTCAAAAATGTGTATATATAATTTAATGAACAATATTATATATATGTATGTATATGTAATAAATTTGGTGAAGAATCCGATTATTATTAGAAAATTATCAATTTAGAATCTTATTGTTTTTGTATTTTCATACAAGAAAGTCGGGTGTCCACATTAGTTTTTTTATTAGTTACATTACCATTAATTTATTCTTTTTTTTTTTTTTTTTTTATTTGAATTTGTTTTACTTCTTAAATACGGAAAGATACTTAATGCGTAGCCGGTTTGAAAACAAACTTTCATATAAAGAAACTCAAAAGCTTCAAATCTACGACGTCTTTATAAAAATAATAATAGAATTAAATAAAAAACACGTCGATTACCTACTAATAAGCATAAGCTAACGCTCCACGTTGAATTTTTGTCATCTTCAATTTCCAAATAATTTTCAGTAATTTAAGCGAAAGTAAATTGAATATAGGCATGAAATCAGATTTTAATATATCACATTATCCTATTAATAATTCCGATAAGAAAAACGAAGTATTTTTAAATCGTATATGTAGACGTACTTTTTATTTTAAACAAGTTTTTCGTTTAAGTCATAAGAAAGAACCTTTTTTTTAACTAAACTTCTACTAGATCTTGCTACATAAGATTCTAGATTCTTCTAGATAAGAAACATTGAATTGGTTCGTTTGGTGGAAATAAAGAAAAATCATACGGATGGAATTTAGAATTTCTTCATTTTTTAATAAAAAAAAAATTACATCAAATATTACTATTTTAAAATCATAAGGATAATCTGAATTATTGAAAATTAAAATACCTTACAAATAAACAAATAATTGCGGCGGTTAAAATCCACTTTCAACAGCGAAACGAGTGAAAATAGATTTTCGAAATATATTTTCAGTAATTTTAGGTTAGATTTTTTCCCCAAAAAGTATTTGAAATATGTAGAACATATTTTACACCTCGTAACAGTTTTTAAGATAAACTAAATTGCAAATGCACACCGCCGTTTGGATCTAGGTACCTTTTATCAAATCGAAGCCGGTTCTGTTGTTACCTACACGAGGTTAGAAGAAAAACGAAGTACAGTTACTAAACAAAATAGGTAGGTAACACTCTCTCTATCGTTACGACTAGATTAAATTTTTATTTTCTACTAGATTTTTCGAAAAACGACTGAAATCGTTCGTTAATTTATTATATTGTCGCGTAAAAAAATTTCTTTAAACGTATTTTTATTTCGTTACGAACTTATCCTTTTAGTGTGAACGATCTAAAGTTTTGTGGTCGACTAGTTATGAGAGCAAGTACAGGCAGCGGTCTTTACAGTACTGCCGGCATGTAGCCGTAGACAACCGGCATTCGTATAAATAGAACACGGCCTGACGGGATTAGGTGCTGGCGTCGACTGTACCTCGCTGCCAGAGGTCCGCGCCGCTCACCGCAGCATGAATGGGCCTTACAACGAACAGCCTTTCTTTCAGCCTTCACTCCAACGCAACAAACAAAACTCTCCCTGGCTTTTTTTAATTGACCATAACTACTCCATAAAGTATACTAAGTTTGAAGGCGTAACAGGCGAATACTGCCTCCCGCAACGCTGACATGCATGCCCGCATGTGCATACAAAAACCAGTTATATAGTACTTTACTACATATAAACGAACCTATTATTTACATTTCCTTTAATTAAGCATTACCGCCACCGGTTTAATTGTGAAACTTTATATTGTTATAATGCAACCTCTTCACGTAAATCGGTATCGATCATCAAATAAAATAACATAATTATTATTTTATATTATACGCTAATTCATTTTTATAATCGTGCAAAAAAACAGGGGATGCAATAATCCATTTAAGTAAAAAAAAATAAATAAATAAATAAAAACGATTACGACTATAAACAAAACACTAATCTTTTTTACTTACGCAAACAGAAAATAGATTAGTCAGAATCTTATGTCAAATTATTAATCTTTCGACACAAACTTAAATAAACCGTATTTCGTAACAAAACTTCACGATGATTTATTTCAAATTATAAAAGCGTTATTTGGATTAAATTTGCGTTAAGTTTTTGCTGACGAATCTGAAGCTTAATAATTCGCTTCACAGTAATTGCGATAAAAATCAGGAATTATCTTATTTCATTTTATCCAATCTTTTTGAGTGTAGAATATTTTCTTAGAAAATTGAAAAAATTCAACAAAAAACCCTTCTTTGCCTCTACAAACATAATTCGACCGATCAACTTAAAATCAAATCGTACGAATACGTTTTACAAAATCAGAATTCACTATCGATGTTTTAAGGGTTATTAATTAATAAAACCTGATGATAATCGTTTATCTCCGTTTAAATATTACTGAACAATTTTTCTATTAACGCCCTCCAAACTGCGATTTTATTTTATACCAATTTTATTAATTTATAATGTTTCGCGTTTGTACCGCTGTTTTTCATATATATATAAAATACATCCGACTCACTTTTTATTTGAAGTCTTTATAATTTTATATGGTTCTATTAATATTTTTCTTAATTTTTCCAAGCAAATATTAGAATATCTTCTTTTGTTACTATAAAGTAGCACACCTACCGTTCCGGACGAAGAATATATGTAACCACATAGCTTTTGTACCTGAATAAAACATTTATTTTGCGCTTAAGTTATTTTTTAAAAACAAACACACATATGCAATATTAATATATGTTATACATATTTATATATATATACGAACGAAATCATTCCAACCATTCTATAAAAATTATTGTGGACAAATAAAAAGCCCATATATTATCAGCACGGCCCAGGATATTGAGATGAAATTTCTTGGATGATCGGTTCCGAGCGATAGAATTAAGAGAGAGGTCTTATCTTCGGTTAGTACATAGATATTTCGTACATAGATAAAAAAGGCAGGTATATTTATTTTTGTTATAGGGCTCTGTTAGCTGGAGTGGTACAGGAAGTTAAAAATTACAGGAAGTAAAAACCTGACCTACACGTATAACTTAAAATTATTACTATTATTATTATTATCTTCTGAACCTATTGTATGAAACGGTTTCAAATGGTTTCTGTAAACCGAGTTACTTTTCTTTCAAAAAAATCTTAGACCTAAGATATATGGAAACAACAATTAAAATAAAATGGCTAGAGGAACTTCCTCCTCTAGCCCACGAGCTATTGCTTAACTCGTCACTGCAAATCAGCTGATTTCGAAGACGAGAGTTCTAAGGTTCAAATCCTAATGAAGACTTACTTTATACAGGTTTAAATACTACATCATGGATATCGGTGTTCTTTGGTGGTTGGGTTTCAATTAACCACACATCTTAGGAAGGATCAACCTGACACTATACAAGACTACACTTCATTTACATTCATGCTCATCATCCTCATTCATCTTCTAAAGTTATTATCTTAAAGTTAATACCTTGTGGTGGTTCCGGAGGCTAAGCAGAAAAAGGAGAGGAACTTCCTCTACAAAATAAATAAGATTTAATTAATACAAAATAAATAAAGAATCATAGAATCTGTTTATTTGTTTAAACCGAGATTGTAGCTATCTTTACAATTAAATTTTTAAATTAAACAAACAAAAGAAAGAGAAATATTTTTATATTCATAAATAAATAATTTTTTAAACAACACTAAACAAAATTTAGAAAAGCGATCTCTCGAAATTTTGTACCTTTAATTACAAAATATTAAATAAATACAAAATATCAATCATGCACCGGCCAAACAATTTAACTTAACGCTTATGGCTCCTGACCATTAATTTGTTTTTGGGTTCTAATCGGCACATACAAAAATGTTAATACAATTTATGCATTAAAATAACAAAAAACGAAAAAGCAATGTAGCTACATACAATTGCTACCTCAAGAAAACTGTACTACATGACTGGGATTTTTCAGAAGTTTATGAGTTTACCAATCAGTAGTTCAAATAGCAAATTATAATTTAAAAAAAAAATTAATTAAAAAAATTAGAAACATTAATGAACTGCCTAATTTTATAATCTTTTTTTTTATTTTTTTAACAAAAATAAACAATTTCTGATCGCTTTTCTGACATTTTATGGAATAAGAATTATTCAATAAAATTTTTGATAGAAATTCCCTAGAATTTTTATTATTATTTCAAAGTAATGTACAAAATTTCAATGAAATCATCATAAAAATCTGTAACTAAACATTTCAGTTATATTACTTCATAACATAGAGTAAATTTAATATTAGTTACGTTGTTAGGTTTTGCAAGGTCTAAAGTTTAACAATACTCAGGCACCACTACTACTCGAGATTTCATTACAAACATAATTTTAAAAAATCTGATGTGGACACTACATAATTTCCTTACATGAGAATCCAAAAATAACTTGATTCTAAATTATAATTTTCAATTAATATTAAATAATCAGATGTTTTACCAAATTTACTATTACTTATATACATATGTAATAATGCTTATTAAATTACATATATACATTTTTAAAAGTACAAAAAATTTTATTTCACTAATAACTTCTAATCTTCTGTCTTTTTTTTATTGTTATTATTGAATTATTATTTATTGTAAAAGTTTTTTTTACATCAGGGTTAATAATTATTAATAAATCAATAAATTTAAATTAAAAAAAGTTAAAAAGATGAAGTCTGATACGAACCGATATGCCCTCCCTTGTACGGTCCATATATTCCATTAATTAAAATTTTATTTCGCTATAACTGTGGATCCAATGAAATTAAGTACCACTTATGATATAATGTTGAAAAGCTCTCAATGAAGGCTTATTACACCAGTTAAGAAAAAATCAAAAACCCATTTTTTTTGGGAGGGGCTTTTTGGACATTTTTGGTTTAGTCGATTACAAGCAAAAGGGGAGATACACAATTAGATGTTATAATGGACTTATATCCAAAATTTCAACATCCTATGGCTAATCGTTTTTGAGTTACAATTTGGGGACCTCAAGGAACCGTGTTAGGCCCAATTTTGTTCCTCATATACATTAACAGTTTATGTGATGGAAGATTTAACGGTAAAATAATATCCTTTGCAGATGATACCGTGTTATTTTATCACGGAACATCTTGGTTAGAAAATAAAGACGCCATGGAAGATGATTTGCTCAAATTAAGGTTATGGTTTTCTAAATATGAAATTATTCTAGCCCTCCAAAAACAAATTCCATTTATTTTTCTCTAATAAAATCTCTAGACTCTTTTAACTCAATTACTTATAGGTGTTTGCAATATCTCGGTTCACGCAGTGTTTGCCAAACATGTTCCCCCATATATAGAAAATTTTCTATGAAATATTTGGGTATTCTCATAGATGAAAATCTCTCCTGGAAATTCCACATAGAAAGCTTAACGAAAAAGTTTAATAAAATCACAAGAATTTTTTACTTCCTAACTAATCTACGTCCTCAAGAGATTAGTAGAAAGCTCTATTTTTCTTTGGTACAGAGTAGATTAGATTATGGATTGACTTGTTAATGGAGCGGCTTTTGACACTAATTTAATTTCTATTGCCAACTTGCAAAAAAAAAATTATTCGAATAATTGCAAAAAACTCAAACTGAAAGTTCGAGACCAATTTTTTTTTAATCTAAAAATCTTTCCACTATAACATCTATATGTTTATAAAGTTTTGAATTTGTTTTACAAAAGGACTGGTAGCAAACGAAAGGAAAATAATATACACCGATAATAGTTGAGATCTAGAGATAACTTTTACATGACAAAATCAAATTTTACTACATTTAATAAATTTTACACGTACTTTTCCCCAAGAATCTTTAATAAACTACCTGTATTTATTAAAAAAAAAACCCACTAAACATTATATCATTTAAAAATAATTTGAAAAACTGGTTATCGACAATTTCCAGTGTAAAAAGTGTTTACAGTGTTTATCAGTAATATTTATTTTTCTTACTTTGTTTAAATTTTTCAATTTTTTATTTTTTTTAGACTAGCTTTCTATTTGTAATTACTAGTTAGTTGTACAGTAGGATTTCTTTAATTATAGAATTCACATTGGTAATCCACTATTTTTAAAATATTTTTTATTTGTCCGCTCTGCTGTAAATTATTAATTATTACTTTAATATTTTAGTTGTAATTCTCCACTGATTCTATTATTTAATTTTAATTGTCATAGTAACCTTGACACAGGCAGTGCCTAATAAGGTACCGAGTTCTTTTAAACCATTTTAATTTAATTTTAACTTTATTAATGTACATATCTATCTAAACTTAATTTTTTTTTTTTAAATTTATTTTTTATTGTTTTTATTTTAATTTCTTAAAATAATATGTATATTAAGTGCTTAATATGGTCACTGTTGTATAAAAACCTTATGTATTCTTTATTGTAATGGTTGAATGAATAAAAATGATTTGATTTGAAAAAGAAATTTGAGTTATGCGAGAGCGTACATACGTACGTACCCATCTCGTAGGTACGTATAGACGACTCGCCGAAACTAGTCAAAATGGATTCAGAACAGGTTAAAACGGATATTTCTGTTGAAATCTGCAAACCAAAATTTTTCACGAACACAATACTTCCTTTACTTTCTACAATGAAATAAAAATATATTAAATCCATTAAAATCAGAATAATTTTAAGTACATTTAATACCGTGTGCCTGAATCGGTGAAAGCGTGAAACATATCTCCAAGATCATAACGATGATGATTATCTGATAATAAGAAAAAAAATAACCATTGATCAAACCCGATGAAAGCCATACTTGAAGTGCATTAATTATATATTTATAATTTACTACGTAACTTTCGTTGAATTTTGTGAAATACGATGAAACTTTTTTCCGATTTTATTTTACTTGATATTAAAATAAATTAAATTACTAACGTACGTAACCTATTTTAGAAAGTCTAAAATAACGTATTTCAATGAAAAAAATGTTATTTCACTGATGTAGTATTGCAGAAAAAAAATTCTAATATTTAATAAAAGTGGTGAAGAAATATCTTACAGCACGGAATAGTTAAAATACTCCCGGGAGAAAAAAATGGTATTTCTTCACAATCTGATTTTTTATTGCATACATTCCGTTTTATACAACAATCATGAGGAAGAAAGATAAAAAATTAAACTTTCAATAAGAAAAAAAAATCATAATTTTAAAAATTAGGTTCTTCAAATTAAGCGGAACAATATCCACAACTTTCTCGAGAAGTTACGAAAAAAAAAACAAAACAAATTATAATCGGGAGGTAATTAATGAAAACTAAAGACAATAGTAATAAGAATAATAATAATAATAAACACAGCAGCATTTCGCTGGCGACCGTCTCAAACAATTACCGAAAACATCTGCCGGAGGGTTTATAGAAGTAAAGGCAGGGGGATTGAAGATGGAGGTATATTTTCACAAAGGTCGGTAGGGGACTTTCTTGGAAGTTGTCGCTCATTCAGTGTTATTATAGAAGAGGGGCGAGGGTGAGTCTTCGTTTCTAGCTAGGCAGACCTATGTTGCCAAGTTTACAACTCCCGCACCTGGCAGCACCAACACTCCCTCGATCTCACTCTTTCTCGCTCACTTTTTTTTTTCTTTCAACACCACAATAGTTGTACACTATTCTTTCACAACTATTTATAAGAAGGAAATCGAAGAGTTTATTGTTTTTTTCAAATACAAATTTTTTTTTCCAATTATTCCAAAATTTTTTTATTTTTGAAAAATGATTTCTTCTAAATTTAAAACATGACGAAGCGACCGACTTAAGATGCATAGCTAAACGATTTACTTTTACATACTGTTCTGTTCTTCAGATCGTACTGCTTTATTTAATTACATTATACGTACGTTCTATTTTATAATCTAATCTCGCCAAAAACAGACATCTTACGAAACTTAACGGCTAATTAATTATTTAGATTTACAGTAATTTTTTAATATAAACATTATCTAAAATAAATCTTAAATTTTTCTCTTAAATTAAATTTTTTTTTAACAGACAGTATTACGTAAATCTATATTTTGTGTAAATCAAAATAATAAAAGGATCCCTCAAAAGAATTAATCCCGATACGAAAACGCTAACACAATCGGGGGGAGGGGGGGAGATTCTACTGTACATTGTGAGCAGCATAGTTAGTATTCTAATGATTCGATTTGGCTATTCCGGGTGAAAGATAATTAACAACTTATTTGATAACAACGTACGTTATTTAATTGTTTTGATTTTAAAAAAATTCAATATTTAATTGACGGGTTTTATTAAATATAAGAAAAACATTTATTTATTACAGAAATGTGAAGTCATAATAGCAATTACCTTAAATTTACTTAATATATATATATATATATGCGCGTACCTGCACACGTAGTACGCATGCGTATAAGACCGCCCGCGTTGATATTTTTACGTCCTTATGACTATGGTAATTTTATTGATGACCCATTTTTATATAGAAAAATACAGAGCTTAGATAGTTTAAAGTTTAGTAAACGCTACGATCGAACAACTTGTAATTTAAAATTATAAAAATAACTCTTATTCAAAGTTATCTTCCCGTAAGTAAGATGACATTGAATTTGAAATAAAAAATATTAATTAGTTATATATTAGTGAAAAACAGTAAAATTTTAATAATAAAGATAAAAAAGAATCCGTAAAAACTTAATTAAATAATCTTTATTTGAATATTAAATTTATTTAAATAAATAATAATTAAGTTTTTCTCTCTTTAATAGTTTTTAATTAACATAAAGAAAATTATAAAACTGGTCTAAAAGCAATATAACTTATAAAAAGTATAAAATTACTTATGGTTTTCATACGATGCGTCGATGCATGTACGTAAAAAAAAAAATGTTTACAATAAAATGTATGAATGTTAAAGAACTTTTAAACCCCGGCTATCAAGACTCGTAAAATCTCTTTCAAAGTGTGATCAGATTCTTTTTTATTCCACATAAAAGTATCGAAACTAAGGTAGTAGTTCAAATTAGTAAAATTAAATAAATTAAGTAAAAATAACAATATTAATAAACAATACGCCTTAGTTAAAGATATCATCAGACGTATCATTTGTGGCATTTATCATTAATAATTTTCTATACGTATTACTTACATATAATCTGTTATTTTAAATTATAAATTACTCATAAGACCGATCGGAATAATGTTAACATAAACTAGAAATTATAACTATTCTAAATACAATAAACTAAAACTATAAAGCGAACAAAATAATTATAAATTCTAATATAAATAGATCAAATTATTATGAATAATATAATCGATTAAGTTATGTTAAAGGTTTAAAGCGTTCCAACACAATCCGTAGCGTATAATTTATGCGCAGTACTTAACAAATAAAAAAAAAAATCGGGCAAAAAACTTAATGATATAATAACTACTATATGTAATCATATTTATAGTTTTAAATCGAGATGCGTCCAACAAATAGTTTTACTTTTTCCAATTTTATCAAGTACTACATAACAATCTTTTTTTGTATGTAATACATAAATTTTCTATAAAAAAAATAGTAAATAAATATGTTTTCAACATCTTAGTTTTAGTCAGCAGAACCACGAATAGAATTCCTAATGGCAATTTCAACGGGAAAGTTTTAAAAAGCAAAGGACATATTTTATAGAATGATATATATGTGATATTTTACGGATTTGGAGTTAAAGAACAATAAACACGAAGCAGAATACTAAACGATTATTTATTCGACCTACACAGCAAAAAAAAAAAGGAGCAAAGAGAAATTTATGTATATGGTAGAATACGCAGAAAAGTTTAAAGCCGCTAGTCATCTAAATATGAGCGCACGATTTTAAACAGTAAAATAGTCAAAAATGATAATTACATTTTATATATATATAAATGTGTGTGTGTGTGTTGTCAGATAAAAATTCTATTTCACATACAAAAAAACTTAAACTGGCATCTTTCCGTTTCGTTTACTATTTAAAAATCGTCCGTCTACTAATTTAATGATTATAGATAGATTTGGTTTTATTTAAAATGTATAAATATTTAGACAAATGGTAGATTACTTTGATAATAGTCGAAAATACTTTTATTAAAGCAACATACATTTAAATATAGTTTTATACACTGAAATGCCCACAAAAATTGACATAGACGTTAATCCGCTAACTATAATACGGCGTAATGTAACTACAATAACTATAAGAAAAAATTACCAAGTTTATGCTTAAATATCTATTAAATGCATTAGATAACTACTAACGTTTGCCCACGTTTAAAAACGGCATGTAGTCTCAATTATGCGGTGGAAGACAAGAAAGGGTAATACACATTCTATAAATACAAATGAAATAAAAAAGCAAAGGAATAATTTACCTGTAAATTGTTTGTATCCATTAATGAACTTTGTTTTCCACCATTTGACTAGATGATTCGCCATTTGAGTCTCATTCATTTCAGCGACACAACACTTCATAAACACAGAATTCAGTTCAGTTTTTTTTTTTTTAATATAATTTTAAAACGTTAACGTACCGTCATCTAAACTTCTTTTTATGCTTCATGATTGAAATACGTAAAAAAAAAATCGCTACTAAACTTAAGGCAGTCACAAGTTAAAGCGACACCACTACCTAATCTACCGAACGGAACGGCGTCAGAAGCTCGACTGAGTTTTTGGGCTGTAGCTGTCAGACGGAGGGGTCTCCCCACCACAACGTCCTTTCCTCTTTTACCCTCCCTCCAAGAGCTATTATCTCATGCCGGCTTCGACACTGAGAAAGAACTTCTCACACGCCACGCAGCGAAGCTCGTAGCCATAGTTGTGTTTCTCTGCGCAAACATAAGAAATTTTTTTCTATTCCTTTATATTCAGTCCTTTGGCGGGAGAATGTGATGGACAGCGGCAAGCGAATAATAGAATATTGTTGTCAGACAACGTTATTTACAAACGTACACCATGATACTGTTGATAACAAACAATAGAAAGTCCACCCACGCCTCCTACTAAACATCCTACCGCGTCTTCTTTTTCTTTACGGAAGGAACAAATCCTATATACATTATTTCAGGAAAGCTATTTTTTTGGTGTGAAACATCAATAAATCATTTACTAGTCAATGCATCCCAATAATAAACTTGTTCTTTTATAAAAGCCATTCTATTGTTTAAAATAAATGCTATTTGAGATGTAAACAAGTAAGTGCTAAAGACTTCCAATTTTGAAACCAAATAATATATATATATATATATAAACATCTCTAATCTTTTAAAAATAATTCCTTTTGTCACGCCGGAAGGCGGAGGTAGATTTCACCCGTGCTAAAGAGGGAATAAAAAAGATTTTTACCTTTAGTTAAGAAAAATGTCTTATTTACTCAGTACGACATGTTTGCATTTGAAAAAAGTTTCACATGTTTAGCATAATCTTCTTACAATTCCAGCAACATTTTGGTTATCTCTTGCCGTAAAGGTTGGTCGTACGAAGAGCTGTTTCAGATAAATGTTTTAGGTAATGTTTACAAGGGTAACGACCGTTTTAAACAGATTCGATACTGTGTCTATTAAGGGAGATATGATTTTTTATGTCTTCGAAACCCCATCAAAAAACTTTACTTAGATAAGTTTTAGGTCTTTGCATAAAGAACAGTAGGAACTTTAAACAAATTGTTTTCTTAATAAGAAAGTTATGTAAAAAAAGTAACGATTTTTTTTTAAAGCTGACCCTCCCCCCATTTCCACTCCCTTGGTCCCATGTAGACCATTAATGAACTTGATCGAGATTTTGGGTCGTTATATTTTATGTATCAGTTTGAAAGTGATTGACGCAAAATTCTCGGCAGTTAACGTGTCTACAAGAAAATGAAATATATATTGATAAAAAATTTATTCCTACTTATCATCAGTATTTTATTATGTATTACTCTAATTTAAGGTAACACACATACACATGTGTATATATATATATATATAAAAGTATATATAAACTTTTTAACTGACGGTGGTTTTGGAGTCTGGGCGATCTGAAACGCGGTATGTCGAAATTTTCCGGAAGTCAAATCATCGTACTTATTACAACAGGTAGTAATTATCATTGTAATTAAACTTATTAATTTTAAAACACTTGTGACATATTTCTCGGATAACTTGTTTTATTAGGATAAATTAAAAAAAAAAAAAAAAAAAAAAAAAAAAAAAAGTAACGATGTTAGAATCAATATAGAGTTAATTTAGCTATCGTTCTTTTTTTCAGATTCCATAACTTTTTTCGGTTTTCAATATTGCTTTGGTAAGAAATTGTACTACCGGAATCAGAAATATTGATATCAAAAAGTTTCCATTTATAAAATTCCTTTTAGCGGATTCGTTTCTTTTTAATAATCTACTATATGTCAAAATTTAACTTTTTATCATATTCACATGAATATTTTTTAATAAAATGAAAAGAATTGCCTGATTTATTGTTCTGTACTTAAAAAATGGTTACTAATATAAATATGTTTTTTTTTACAAACTATATTTATTAATATCTAATTATCCGCCAAACCAGCTTAAATAAATAAGCTTCATACTTAACAGAATAATATAGTGTTGAATTTTTACAAGAATAATTTTTCTTTATGTTAAAATAGTTATTAATAGCTGTTGCCCATGAAAATGTAATTTCAAGACGACAGATTAGAAAAAAAATTAAATAAATCTATTCTGAATTCGTTATTATCTATTCAAGTTCTTTATTACTAACAAAAGTTTCCGTACGAATCAATCAATTATTTGGCGTAGTTACAGCATCTCTCTCCTAAGCTATCGGGATCTTATAACTAAACTTTTTTTTTCTGTTTAGCCTCCAGAACTACCGTAAGGTATTACTTCTGAGGATGAATGAGGATGATATGTATGAATGTGAATTGTACAATCTCAGGTCGACCGCTCCTGAGAAGTGTGGTTAATTCAAACCCAACCAGCAAAGAACACCGGTATCCACGATCTAGTATTCAAATCCTTATAAAAATCTTATAACTAAACTTAGATTGTTTTGAGGTAAGAACAGTAGTATAGTTTCCTGGTTCTGAGACAACTTTTACTTTTGACCTCTGGAGGTTCAAGTTGATAATCTCGACCTATGTCAGGCAGGTGAGGGATGAGGATCATGAAATTGGCCCCGGATTACGTCAGCAAAAAATTCAAGATCAAAAAATATCAAGGTCATCCAAAAAAATCGAGGTCGCATCTGCGCACGTGTCACATGTGACGTAAATACTAATATCAATACCACGTGTAGATAGATAATATTAAAAAGCACTAATAGAGTATGTTTTGTAAGATTAACAATTCTTTAAATATTGTTACCACATGTCTAACGTAATATGGGCAGATGCATCGTGCGATCAGCTTAGATGTCATCGGAAGTGCATTATACGTACGTTCGTACATAGGCGGCACTTCCAATACATAGCTAGCTTATCGCGAAGATCCTCAACCGTAGCGGCGCTGCGGCCCCCCTCTATAGGCTTCAATAAAGGAAACATCACTGGCGTGAAGTTTCAATTCATCGTCGACCACCGCCTGGAGAAGACCAAGAAGATGGAAGATCCGAAGAAGTTCCCTGGCCGGATCAAGGTGTGATCACCCGGCGGATGCCAGCATCCTCGCCGGAGCAGCAGGCCTGATCGGCCCGCCGAGGGAGCCGATGGATGCGGACGCTACTTTCCCGCTCCAGCTCGCCGAGCTCCGATCGCCCTGGTCGGCGGACGCAGCTGCGGGAGCCGGCCCAGCGCTCGGGGGAGAACCTCCTCGGTCGCGTCTGTGAAAGACGTCCGACGTCGACCCGACACTACAGAGCTCAGGAGGGTCTCCACTACCACGCTGTAGTGGGAACCTACTGCCACTGAGGGGAAGTCCTATTTGATTTCAACTGACTAGCCGCAACTCCCCGACTACAGCCGAGCCGACTTCGCCGGAGACCATCTTCCGGATCCAACAGCTCCTATCAGAGCGGGGTGGCGGCCCTGAAGAGGGCCTCAAACAGCCCTTTTCAGGATAATCACAAGGTTTTAGACTATAACGAGTCTTTGAAGCCATTCGGTAACAAAACAGCCCTTTTCAGAGCCACCAGAAGGTTTAAAAGTGCCACGTGCCGTCGAAGCGATTCGGCGACAATATATTTATATATATATAATTTTTTTTCCCCAGACTTCCAAGACTGGATCTGCTGCAATCAAGCATCATGGGACCGCGTATTATACTTGTTTTATATATTTATATTAAATTTTTCTTGCTTGTAGTTAAATAAATATTTAAAGATTTGAATAGTTATCAATATTTGACATTAAATAATAATTATTTAAATAATTGTCTTTAGCTATATTTTATGTAACTGCCTTTAAATAATAAATAAAAAATTATTATTTTAATAGTCTTTAATTAATAAATAAAATTATTTATTTTAAATAAAATTATTTATTTGAAATAATTGTCTTTAATTAATATATAAAAACTATTTATTTTAAATACGCGCATGTATACTGGGCATCTATACAGGGCATGCTATGCGATTATGCGCATGTATACGCTTTAGGTGTTCGGACGTGGTTACGTAGCTCTCTACTAACTGTGTTTTTTGGATTGGTTTTTGGAGTATTTTTCGGATTTATTGGACGGCATTTGACGGTTAAAGGTTTACAGATAAGTGTATGAAATTTTGAGAATTTTGGTTTATGGATTGATTAGTTTTTGAGTTTTTCTCTCGGAGTACGAGGGTCGTTTTTTAAGTAAGGGCTGTTTTTTTAAAAAAAAAAAAACTAAAATAATTTTTCCAAAAAAACAGTTGTTTTCGGATTGTACATACTTTTGCCTATTTTGCTACATAGTTACCTTGTTTATTAATGTACTTGTCCTACCTTACAACTAAATTTTGAAAACCGTCTTCAAAGAAGTCTGCCGCCTGCTCTGACAGCCAAGAGTTCACAGCCGCTTTCACTTCTTCGTTGTCACTGAAGCGCTTCCCGCCAAGATGGTGTTTGAGGTATCGGAAAAGGTCGAAATCGCTGGGAGCAAGGTCAGGGCTGTATGGTGCATGGTCAAAAACTTCCCAACCAAAAGATTCAATCAAGTCGCGTGAGCAGTGTGAGGCCTTGCGTTGTCATGGAGGAGCAAAATTCCTTTTGATAGCATGCCGCGTCTTTTGTTTTGAACTGCTCTTCGGAGTTTCTTTAAAGTTGCGCAGGAGGCATCTGAGTTGATTGTTGTTCCACGTGGCACAAAGTCTACCAGCAAAACACCGCGCCGATCCCAGAACACAGTTGCCATAATCTTGCGCTTTGACAACGTTTGTTTAGCTTTGACCTTGACGGGAGAAGTTGTATGTCGCCATTCCATTGATTGTTGCTTGGATTCAGGGGTGATATGGGATACCCATGTTTCATCTCCAGTAACGATTTGACTCAACATTTCATCCCCTTCTTTCTCGTAACGAATCAAAAAGTCCAATGAACTGGCAAATCTCTTCCCTTTGTGGTCCGCTTTAAGGAGTCTGGGTACCCACCGAGAACAAAATTTTTTGAAGCTGAGGTTTTCACTCACAATTTTGTACAACACTGACCTAGAAACTTCGGGAAATTCCAAAGACAGAGTGGTTATTGTGAATCATCTGTCCTCACGAATTTTTGTTTCAACTGGAGTCACCAAATCATCTGTGATCACTGAGGGCTGGCCTAAGCGTTCTTCGTCATGGACGTTTTCACGGCCACCTTTAAACTCCCTAACCCATTTCAGCACTTTACCTTCACGCATTGCATTAGGGCCATAAACCTCAGTTATCTGGCGATGGATGTCTGCGGCCTATATTTTGGTGCGGTCCCACAAGAATCTGTGCTGGGCCTATTATTATGGGTGGCTGTTTTCGACAGGGTTTTAAGACTTGGACTTCCGCAAGACTTCAGCCTCATTGCTTACGATGATGATCTAGCGCTGATGATTGGCAGTCACAGCGAAGTAGAGATCGAGCAGAGAGGTAATGCGGCTCTCTCTCTCTAATAAACGACTGGATGAACGCGTATCGATTAGAAATAGCTCCGGATAAATCGAAGATGATGTTGCTAACAGGGAAACGAAGAATAGCATCTATTCATTTGAGGGTGGAGAATACGCGTATACCGTCGGTTGATCATGCGAAATACTTGGGTGTAGTTATCGATAAGAGCCTAAGATTCAACCAACACGTATATTACGTTTACGAAAAGGGAGACAAAGTGGCCAATGCGTTGGGCAAGCTTATGTTCTCACAAAATGCTCCAAGATCTTCCAAAAGGAAGATGATAATGACGACAGTGACTTCCATCATAGTGTATGCTGCTCCTGTTTGGGGACATACCATCAACATGAAAATGAATCTAACCCGCCTCATCAGCGTACATGGAAGGTCCTTGCTGAAAGTAGTGTCTGCTTACCGTACTACAAGCTATGAAGCAGTTAGTATATTCTCTGGAGTGCCACCGATCAATTTAATCATAGAAGAACGAACACTGAAGTCACAGGGGGTGGATAAAACCGAAGTCAAAAGTCAGGAGGGAATGATGTGCTGCATGTAAGAATGGACCCAAAGCCTTGTTGTCTCTACATAACTGGGCCCAAGTTGCAAACCCATTTACAACAATAATCAAAGAGAAGGAGGACTAAGACAGGAGGCGAGGGCGTTGATGGTCATTCAAGGAGGAGGCCTGGGGGAGGGGACAGCCCTCTGCGGAGGCGCAGTTCGTTCCCTTGTGGGATGGGCTGCGATGATGAGGCACGGGGACTCTCTAACTCCCGTGGTGGGGGAGATGGGGATAACATAAACACATACTCGAAGGAGCCGGGGTAAGGCACAGCCTCATGCTGAGTCTCCGCGCGTCCTCGATATGAGGATGGACGGGGATGATGACGCATGGGGACTCCTGATCCCCTGGTGGGGACACGTTAACGCACGCACACTTACACTCACAAAAAGGTAACATTTACATAAACACGTACGCGCACACAAACACTAATACTAACAAAAGAAAAGTGCGGGTGTGTGCGTGAATGACAGTATGAATGGGTGAATAGTTGGATGTTTTTCTTCATGTTATATGTGTTAAAAAGAAAAAAGAGAAATGGTGTGTGAGAGGAGAGGATGGATGATAGAATGATTGAGTAAGTGAGTGGAACTTTTGTTTTTTTTTTATTGGTTTCAGGAGCAGAGCGAGAAGAAAAGAAGCTCTTTTCTTCTTGTTCTGCTGGAAGAGAAGAGGTCGAACAATCCCCCCGAGACTGAGTTATGCTTAATTGCGGGTCCGGTCTCGGGGCGGAGAAGAGCGGTGAGGAAGGCTTAGTCGGTATGGGCCAGGTTACATAAAGCTAATAACACCTTGGCAGAGCCAAGATGTTATTAGCCTGTTTGCTAATAACTAACTAATAACTAGCCTGTTTGATAGCCTAGGTCGGAGACCGGCCTGGGTCCGAGCACGATACACTATAACCCTGTGGTTGGCGTACGTAAATGGCATTCCTTCAACATCGGTAAAAAAGAAAAAAAAGGTAGCATGCGCCAAAATAGGAAATGTTTCAGCACGATTGCAAAAAAATAAAAAATATGTACCGTAGCTAGGAAGAGCCGTAAGACAACTTAATAAATCTTATTGTATTGTAACTAGCTCAGTATGCCGAGTTATGGGTTCGTAGAATCTTCTTAGCTAGACAAGATAAATGAATTTCCATAGAAAGGTAGGGTTCAAAGATGTAAAATGAGGAGGCATACTTGAAAGTTCACTATTGATACGATCGTGCGGGAAATTGCACAAACGCATATGCCTATCTCTATCTCTCTCTATCTTGTGCGTAAGGTAGAATGATATCTTTTGCAGTATCTTGAAAATTAAAATACCCACTCGATACATAGGTAGTCAATAAAATACACGCTCAATAGGTATGACGTTGAAGAATATCCAAGTCGAAAAAAATGCTTACTGGCTGATCCATTCCATTTGTAAAATGCACGACATGTTTCCTGCTTTTTTTCTTTCGCTCTCTGTTTTTCTCTTTAGCCCCAGGAACTACCGTAAAGTATTTCTTCAGAGGATGAATGATTTCTTCTAATGTGTATGAATGTAAATGAAGTGTAGTCTTGTACAATCTCAGGTCGACCATTCCTGAGAAGTGTGGTTAATTGAAACCCAACCAGCAAAGAACACCGGTATCCATGATCTAGTATTCAAATCCGTATAAAAGTAAAACCTTTACTAGGATTTGAACCTTAGAAGTGTCTCTCAAAAAAAATTTTTCTTTCCTAATTAGGTGATACATTAGAACATCAAAGAGGGACCTAGTGTTTAACAAGTATGTGGCAAATTATGTTCTTCTTTAAAAAACAAAATTGCAACAATGGTAACTTACGAGTATTTATGACCATAAAATTTTATCCTTTCCCAATTAGTTACGCTAAAACTCATTATTAGAAAAATAATAAAAAATGAAAATAGTAAAAGAAGTTTCAAGTTAAACCGAATAAATAAAATAATAAAAATGCATATATTTGTAAGTTAATCAGATTTATGAGGATGAACTGGCTTTTACGATTTTTTTTTTTCAAAAATTGTTTAATTGTATTATTTCCAATGGTATTTTCAAAAATCATATTTTCTGAAAATGCAAGTAATACATGAGTTAAATTTTCATGAAATCTAACTCACTTTGAAGTACAATACTCCTTCAGTCGCGCTCTACCCATTCCCTAATTCAATTAAAAAAATAATAAGTTAATAGAAACAATTCACTGCTGTACTAAATTTTTTTTATCTCTAGTTAAAAATTTCTTATTATATAAAGCCAAATACAGACAAGAGACGTGCGCCGAGGGAGAGAGATTCTTCTATACAGAACTTTTTCCGAAGCTTAGAGCTTAGAAACGACATTTCAGGTAAGGTTGTATGTTTTTGGCGATCCCTATGTGACATCCTCACAATTATCATGTATCCCTATTCCTTATTAGTAATTCTTTTCTCTCCAGTGGTTTTCTGTGAATTTTTCTAAATGCTTTGTAGGATATGAAAAACTCTTTGAATTACACATCCTTGCGCTAAAGTAGTTTGGCAGCTTCTAATTCAGAGCCTAATTTCAGATATTACTTCAGACCCGTTCGGACATATTTGTTGCATAACTGTTTTTCGAGAAGATTAAACCGTGGTTTTGGAGAATATCCAGTAAAATCTTCTAAGCCTTCTCAATAGGATGCTTTTTTGAAAAATATGAAAATCTGGAGTTGATACTTTCTTAACTATAGGATCTTTCTTAACTAAAACTCATTATTAGAAAAATAATAAAAAAATACAAATAGTAAAAGAATTTTCTCTTAGTTAAATACTGCAATCTCATTTTCCTGGTTTCTCCAAGTGCAATTTCTTATCAATTTTCCAGAAATTTAATTTTTTCCAAAAATGCATTTTTGCAAACGTTTCAAAAGTTTAATTCTTCTTCCTCTGAAATTTGTTATTAAAATTATCGACTTTATACTAAGTCGATTTAAAAAAAATCTATCTTGTTAATGTTGCGATGTTTGAAATTGTTAATGTAATGTTATGAAATATGTATAAAATTCTATTCGCTTTAATTTCTGAGTTTTTATATTAAAATTCCTCCTGGCGAGTTAATTAAATTTAAAAATAAAAGTTTTACCCGAAGGAGAATGAGTTTTTTTTTTAATTAATAAAAAAAAGCTAGAAATTTATTTCATATCAAGAAAGGCTGGTAAATATTTCGTTAAGAAATAGCAGACGTTGTTGAGATTTCAGTAATGTAAATTTGTATATCGAGTTAAAATAAATGAATTCTTCAAGTTTCGTTAAAACACTTATGTTGTTCAAGCACATTCCGTATAAACAGTAATACAAATACAAATTTAGATAATGATCACAGATTGAAATAAACAAAACCGTTGAAGTAAAAGCTTTTAATTTAGTTTTTTTTTGGATCGAACAAGAAGAAAATATGTAAATGTGTCTAGGAACTATTTACAGACGTAATTTCGTTATATATATAATTGGAACATAAACAGTGCTAAAAAAAAAAAAAAAGTACGTAAACTCGTAGTACAGCTGTGTTAAATAGCTAATATCTTCAGATAATTTACGCAATCATAATAGATTAAATACAAAAAAAAACCATTCGGTCTTTTTTTTAATGTTACTTCATTTGAAGAAAATATGTCTCTACATTACGGAACGTGATTTAGTCAGCGACTCAAAATATTAATTAACGATAATTGCTGCAAAATATGTTACGTTGTTTGTTTATACTTCAGTGTTTATTTATAGAAATGGAATTACCGTACTCGGATAAATTTTCTTTACACATCACCCTTCATGTTTAATAAAAATAGTATAACAATGATTCAGATCGGTAACCGACTTTTATGTATACATAAAAACTCACAATCTTATACCCACCCAGTAATTGATATACATATTAAGACTGCGGCTGGGATAACCGATTTAGAAGGATTATATAGTAGGATAATAAACAGAAGAAAAATATCTCTTTCGATACGCAAGAAATCAAGGTAAATTTTAGCAGGTACTAAGTAGAGGATAAAAAAGAATTCTATCTTAAAGTTAAGAAATACTTCAAATTTACTCAATACGACAATGAGTGAAAAAAGTTTCATATGTTTAGCATATGACAAGCCCCATTTTGTTAAAATTTCAGCAAAATTTTGGTCATCTCTTACCGTAAGGGTTGGTCATATCAAAAATAATTTCAGACAAAAGTGATAGGTAATGTTTAGAGGACTAATAAAAACTGTAAACCGATTCACTATTGTGCCTGTTAAGGGAAGTATTTTATAGCCTTCGAAACCCCATTTTTTTCCACTCTTTGAGCCGACAGTTACTGATATCAAAAAACCTTTACTTAATAAATTTTACCCCTTATCCAAAGAATAATAGAAATTTTAACCGAATTCGTTATTTTACTTAATAACAAAGTTATAAGGATATTTTATTTTTTCGAAAAAGTCCCCATTTCCATCCCCATGGTCAGATTTAGCCCAATAACGAACTTGACTGAGATTTCAGGTCGTTATATTTTATGTATCAATTTGAAAGCAATTGGCGTAAAATTACAGCAGTTATCTGTCCACAAGAAATTGAAATATACAAGTTTGAAATATAAATTTTTAAACTGACGGTGAATTTGGAATCTAGGGGATATGAAACGCGAAGATATGTTGAAATTTTCCGGAAGTCGAATCATACTACCCATTACAATAGGTAGCTTTTTGAAATCTACCTAATTTATTTATGAAGTGTGTTAACTTATAACAAATATTTAATAATTTTTCGGTTATTACTTGCAAATTTTAAGGCGGTTTACAGAATAAGATATTTTTTGTAATTCTTTCAGGCTACTTTTTTCTTAAATAAGCTATTTTTAATTATTTAGATAAATATTCAGATGCCAGATCCATTAAGAGCGGCCGAACATTTACTAAGGTATTTAGTATATTTAATACAAATAATCTATTTGGAGATTTCGGTAAAATCTCTCCTGATGATTTTTTTCTTTAAATCTTTTCTTAATGTTCGGCAACGAAAGCTTGTTATTTAATCGCTCTCATTTTTTGGATCCGTTTCTAAATTCTTATCGAGTAAATAATTTTAAATTAATTAATTAAATTTGAAATTTCATCGACCTTATTTTTTTCATCGTAGATTAGATTTACTCCGAGTATTTTTATTTGTTTGTAGCTCCGTGTAAGCTACTTTTTTGTGGCCTTTTAAAAAGAGGATAAATAAAAGTATCAGGATTGTATCAGTATTTGTATTTTGTTTGATGTTTAATTGCCGGCTTGTATGACGTCACGACAAGCTGGCGCCTTTGCCAACTGTAATTCCTTCCCGTTCTATCATCCTTTTTCTTTCTCTTACCTTCTCAATCTCTCTCGCTCGCACACTATCTCTCACTCAGCAATCTCGTTTGATGGATACCGCGGCCCAGCTTGCCCAATAGATCCCCCGCAGTCTGATCTGTTGGAATTCTTCGCGTTACATTAGTTTTATAAATATGTTCTGCAGGAATTACATTAAAGGAGGATCAAACAGTGTTGTGTAATTGAATAATTCTGTATTAATTGCACCATTTACATAAAATATTAACCGTACTTTCTTTTTTTAAAATATTAATCTTTATATGTATATATATATATATAAAATAAAAATAGAAAAATAATAAAAAAATAATAAAAATAATAATAATAAAAATAATAGTAAAAAATAATAATAGAAAATTCGTATGTGTGTGTGTATATATATATATATATATATATATATATATATATATATACACACACACATACGACTTTTCTATTATTATTTTTTTTACCTTTATCGATGGTCAGATGTTCATGAAAAGATTGCCTGCAGTTTGGTTATTTAAAAAATACTTTTAGCAAATATATATATATATATATTTTAATTTTGCTTTACTTTTAAATATTTTTGGCAATCTTTACTTATATTTACTACAAAAATTCTGTTTATCGATGATAAAGACATCATTATTATAATAATACCCCTGCGTGCACACCTATAATTTATGAATACATCAGTTAACGTAATTAATGTTTTTCCTTCAATTTGAATTGAATTTGATTTATGGAATTTGATTTAACAAATCTGTTTCTAGTTAGGAGAACAATGTACAAACATTTTTCCTTCAAGAGGAAACACTTACCTACTTTTATTTAAAAAAATCTGATGTAGACACCTTATGACTTCCTTGTACGAAAATCAAAAAATAATACAAATCTAAATTATAATTTCCAATTAAAATTAAATAATCAGATAATTCACCAAATCTATAACATATACATAAATGTGATAATGCCTATTACATTACATATACACATTTTTTAAGTACATAAAATGTTATTTCACTAAAAACTTCTAATTTAATTTTATATATACTTTTTTTTATTGATATTATTGAATTATTATTTATTGTAAAACCTTTTTTACAATCACGGGTTAAAAATTATTAATAAATCAATATAGTTAAATTTAAAAAAAATTAATTAAAAGAAAAAAGTGGATGAAGTCTGATTTACACCGATATGCCTTCCATTGTAAGATCAAAATATTTCATTAATAAAGATTTTATTTGGCTGTAACTCTGGAATCAATGAAAATAATTACCACTTATGATCTATTGTTGAAAAGCTCTCAATGAGAGCTTATTACTGCAGTTAAGGAAAAAGTCAAAAATCAAAATTAGTTTGAATTTTCGGCTTTATTTGACACATTTGTTTCAGCCGATTGCAATCAAAGGGGAGGTGCATAACTAGATGTTACAACAGTCCTAAATCTAAAATTGAATGTTCTATAGTTAATCTTTTTAAGTACGGGGACATACGTACCAAGATAGGTACATACAGACTTCACGCTGAAACTAGTCAAAATGGATTCAGGGATGGTCAAAATGGATATTTGATGAAATCTGAAAATCGAAATTTTTCGCGACTGCATTACTTTCTTGTACTTCGAACAAGGAAGTAAAAATGAGTTGTAGGATTTCCACTTCCTTTAACCACTTCTCTTAATCTACAGATTCAGTCTGGCCGAACCGGTTAAGATATTCTTCAGCAACAAACTGACTAATCTTAGCTCTTGCAGCAATTGTATACATTTTTCTGCTAATTTTGGTTTGTAGCCGTGAATCATTCGATTGCCGTTGTGTACTGCATTAGCTTTTTTTTAGCTGTTATGTTACTTATCCAGGCACCTAGCCGCTCTTTTATATATATACTTTATCGATCGATCTGCTCACCGTATATACTAAAGTCATTTTAAATATAAATTTAGATTAGCTGTTTTTGTAATTTGATCGTGCATTCTGTTGTATCAGTAATATGGCCCGGAATCTGATCGATATTAGTGAGTTTTGTCGGGCTCCATATTTTTTTATATGGAAGCTAAATTAGATGTTTGCTTTTCTAATTTAGAATCAAAAGTCCCTATTCTGTTATATTACAGGTATCAATTAATATGTTAAAAAAAAATAAATAAATAAATGATTGCTTTTTACATGTTAATTAAAACAGAATGTTAAAGAAGAATTTAGATGCGGAGTACAGTGCAAGTTGAAAAGAAAACGATGCTACGATTTTCTGATGATATAGTAATTCCTGTCGAGAGTAAAAATGATTTAGAAGAAACAATGAATGGCATGGATGAAGTCCTACACAAGAATTACAGCATGAGAATAAACAAGAACAAAACAAAAGAAATGTAATGTAGTAGAAATAATTGAGTACTGAATATAAAAATAGGAAGTGAAAAGATTACGGAGGTAGAAGAATTTTGTCATTTGGGAAGTAGAATTACTAAAGATGGATGTTTCAGGAGTGATATAAAATGCCGAATAATACAGGCGAAACGAGCGTTCAGTCAGAAACATAATTTGCTTACAACAAAAATATTAAGGTATCCTGGAATAATGGCTTTGATATTGGAGATACAGATAGATGGGAAAAATTGTGCAGACAGGCAACGTTTGGAATATTTAAAACAATCTGTTACGGATGTTGGATGTAAGGGGTATATCCAAATGCAATGACTGGTAATAGGAAGGGAATCTTGGAGAGCTGCATCAAACCAATCAAATGACTGAAGACAAAAAAAAATTAAAATAGACATTTTCGTTTATTTTCATTCTAAATTAAATAATAATTATCGGAAAAAATGATATTGTTACTTCACTATTACGCACAATTCAAACAAAAATTATTAAAACAAAGAACCTACGGATTAGACCATAAAAGTGGTAATCATTAATTATTTTTGCACGGTAAATCGTTTATAACTCACGTAATATAATGTTAAATTCATTATAAGTCAGTGCTTGTACTTCGGTTGAATTGTTTAGTTGTATTGTTATTATGGTGGCTACAGTGTTTGGCGCAACACATGTGTGAAGGTGATTTGATTTGGTAAGGAAGAGAAGTGATGAAGCGACGAGGGGAGGGATACCTTGTATAAGAGGGTTATTGGAGGGGGGTGAGACGGGGGCTAATTGACGCCGCGGGTTGTCTCGTCTTGTTATTAGGGTTCACACCTGCCGGCCGCGACCGCCAGATCTACAGCCGCTACTCCAACATCACTATATTATCTTACAATCACTACCTTCATCATTAAAACGCCTAAATTCACTGATTTCACTAATATTTTAATTTAAAATAAAATTTTACTTTTAAAATTACAGAAAATGCGAACTAATAATGAGGTCATTAGTAAACGTTAATGAGCAAATGATATAAGTGAAATGATAACGCATCGTATTGTTACAACCTGAAAACATGCATTAAATCATACTAGATATAATTTAACAACGCTTATATTTTACAGATAGAAATTCAGTATTCGATTGCTCTATTTTAAAAAGGTATAAAACAAAAAATGAGATGATATTTGTCCTTAATCTTTTTCTATCAAAAAAGCATTAAAAAAGAATACATAATTTGAACTTTAAAAATTATATATTTTTACAAAATTTAAATAAATAAAATCTACTCTTACAGCTCACTAAAATTAGTGTTGAGAAGTTATACTTTTCTTATTAAAGTTTTATAGCTGTTAAAGTTTAAAAGAAAAGGTTTTTGGTTTAAAAAATCTCTTTCGGTATGACGGAAGGCGGAGGTAGATTTCACAGATACTAAGTAGGGGATAAAAAAGATTTCCACCTTAAAGATAAGAAAACATTTTAATTTACTCAGTACGACAATGGTTGAATGTGTAAAAAGTTTCACATGTTCAGCATACCACAAGCCTCATCTTCTTACAAGTCCAGCAACATTTTGGTCATCCCTTACCGTAAAGGCTAGTCATATCAAAAATTGTTTCAGATAAAAGTTTTAGGTAATCTTTAGAAGACTAATGATTATTTTAAACCGATTCGATACTGTGCCTATTAAAGGAGGTATGATTTTGTTTTATCTTCGAAACACCATTTTTTCCATCCCCTAGGCTTACGGTTTGTGATATAAAAAAACTTTACTTAAAGTTTTAGTCCCTTATCCAAAGAATAGTAGGAACTTTAAAAGAATTCGATATTTTATTGAATAAGAAAGTTATAGGGATTTTTTTTTCGAACCATTTCCACCCCCCCCACAATTAGTCTACGCGATTAGTCTAAAATGACGTACTGGGTACATCATGAGTTGGTTCGAGTAAAAACAACGTAACATCTCCTAGATTTTCCCAAAATATCTTGGGACTTCACTCATAAAGGTTGAAAAAAGTACTTGTTTTGCAAATAAGTAAAAGCTAATGATTTTAGCGATAAAATTATTATTTTTTAAATGTCTAGAAATTTGAGATGCATTGCGGTTGTTAACACATTTGTGTTAAGTTTAATTTCTTCTTATTCACAAATTTTTTATAATTTAAAAATGAACAAAATTATTA
>JAAAKQ030500357.1:0-20499 GCA_010016005.3 Zanna intricata | reverse complement strand
AAAATTATTGCCTCGGGTCATATTGACCCGAACAGTACATGTGTATAGTAAATGGGAACAGAACAGCAGGGTTAAAACCAAAATGCCAATATTTTTAATCGATGCTTTCGTCCGAATTGAACAAAAATTGTATCGGTATCATTAGAAGACACAAATATCATCGTAAAGAATTCATACATGGGAAAAATTTATCTAATACAACAGTCCGTGGATCACATTGAAAACTGTTACATTTCCATTTAATCATCTTTCTAGATGAAATACTAATCAATTTCATAGAATTAATGCTTATTATTCTTCAAATATTGAACGGCTGTATGTCTCTTTGCTGAAATCCCTGGAAAATTAACAGATTTCTTCAAGAATAGCTTATATAGTTTGTCTCTCTTTTTGAAACAGGTTTTATTATTTTTCCTTTAAAAAAACGAAATTTATAATGGATTCTTAATGTAGCCTAGTTCTTTCATTCAAGGTTACCTGTATGACAACTTCATTAAAGTATTCAAATCGATGAATCTTTTTGAGATTTTGTTTTTAATTGGAAATGGAGGTAGATGTTGATAACGATAATCTGAGTTAAAAATTTCAAATGGATTACTGAAAAGTATGATGAATTGTTTGATAAGAGACCAATGGATCAGGTCGGATAGGAATTGAGTGGAAGAGTTAATTTGATTAGATATGATACTCATTAGTGGTTGCATCAGAAAATATTTCTTTGGGTAACATACGATTGGTAAATTTGTTATCCAATCTTAATGAAGTGTAGACTGTACAAGACTGCATTTCAATTAGATTCATATATATCATCCTCACTCATCCTCTGAAGTAATACTTTATGGTGATTCTGGAGGCTAAATAGAAAAATAATTAGAGAATCTTAAACAAAAATAGATTACTGAATTTCAAGTTAAAATTAATAGTATTAAAATTTTACCATAGTTGTTATTCATAAGAAACTTCAAGAACTGCATATTCGCTTACTTTCATTTTTATCTCTTGTGTGGGTCGGAGTGACCTGATGAACCAGTGGAGTTGGGGGTCCTTTCACAGGACTCAAGCTTGGAGGGTGGTAGATTAATCTGTTGCCACATCACTGAGGAGCGGCTAACGACATGCCTAACGGTGGTTCCAACAGCTCCTTGGGTGCTTAAGAAGTTGGAAAAATCTAACTTAATAAATGGAAAAATACGATCGCCGTCAAGCTATTGTTCAATAGTATGTTTGAAATTTAACATTTCAGTTTTTATTTCGTTATTACTCCACGACATGTACTTTATATTTTTTTGCTTTAACTTCTCTTTACAGTAATTTAAAGGTATGATTTAAATTTGAATCTTAAATTTTATAAATAAAATTTTATCATTTGTGTTCTTATAATTTAGAATTAAAGTTGCGTTCATTTTTTAATTAGTAACGATTATCGAATAGACGATGCTTTGTTAATCTGTTATAATATATCCAAATCTATTGCGCTGTACTTTTATAGCCAGGTACTCGGTGCGCAAATTCGGGGGGTTGCCGGTTCATAAAGGAATATTGATCATTTTGAAAGAAATTCACTGTAGGATAACTGTAATTCTAAAAAATCAATAACTATAGTAACCTATGCATAATAATAATAATAATAATTCATATGCCCTGGGATATCTACATATCCCCATGTCCGGAACATACCATCAACGTTCCACGTCCAGGGTGGTAACAGCTCTACAAACGTACAATACTATAGCTGGCTAAGGGGTTCTGAGTATGTTTCTCGGCTTGCGATATTTCTGTGACCTATTTCCACCTGCTGGTCATTAGTGTTGGACTGGAATTTTGGCTACCTACAGATCTGTCAATTACAATCGATTTGAATATGGATTAATACCGCCTTTAAAGCGGCGATGTGGCGGCGTGGGTCGATATTATTGAAGATGTGACAGAGGCCCCTCCGTTGTCCACATGCCCCCTGCGATGGCAAGCATGTAGTAAGGTGCCCATGTATATCGGTGCATGGGACCCCTGAAAGCTTCGGCCAGTAGGAGCCTGGAGTCAGTGCAGAGATTGCGCATCCACTCTCTGTCAGAACATATACCGGTTCCACCGGTGTACCGGAACGGACCTCCAAGGGTAGCAGCCATGGATTAGGGGTGTACCCCGGAGTACAAAAGGAATATAATTAAAATTGAACTTGAACAACATCACATGGCAGAAGGTGCACGTAAACACCCTCGTTTAGAAACATGAGGCTCCCCGCAAGCGAAAAGGAAATGTGGTAAAGAGGAGAGGAAATTGAGGAAAGATACTGATTAGATAGAATTAAAAAAGAATTAAAAAGGTCCCTGTTTGGTAACAACCCATTCAAACCTAGGCATTTAGTGATTACGAGAGAGAATGGAAGCATCCAGAAAGTAAGCCTATTATTGATTGAAAGAGCGATAACGAGTTGTGCTGGTGGTACTTTTAAGGAATTAGAAAGGCATTCAACGGGCTGCACGTTGAAACTATAAATGATGGTCAGTTAGATAAAATTCAATCTCTTAAGAAAATTGGTGAGTTCTCGGTGTCTGTGCAGCCGCATGGTACCCTTAACTCGTCAAAAGGCGTTGTTGTGTGTAGAGATCTGCTGAATTGCACAGAGAATGAAATGTCTATAATTCAGTGTCGAAGATTGACCATGCGAAGGAATGGTGAGGTGCTTCCTTCTGCCTCACATGTGCTGACCTTCAATTGACCAAAACTGCCAGAGAAAGTACGAGCAGGTATACATCGTTTGGATCTACCGCAGCCAATGTGATGCTACAGGTGCCAGCGCTTTGGACAAACTGCAGCTTGTCCCTCACAGGTGTGAGGGACAAGCCTTAATGAGAGCATAGCCTTAGCGACAGAGGCAAGCTCAGATACGATGACAGGTATACCATCCTCGCAACCTAACGTCTCGTCAGCTGATGTTAGTAGAAGAGAATCACTTATATCTGAAAGAGAGGATGATGACATGTCTGAAGCCTCAGAATCACTCTCATCAGAGGTAGAGGTTGTAGGAAGAATAGAGAAAAGATCAAAGAAAGGCTGAGCCAAAGGAAAGCCTAGGAAGTAAAGAGGCAAATATATAAAAGAAGACGGTCAGAGATGTAATAATAATTATGGAGCATACTATGAAACGATTCTTTGACTTGCCCCCAAACCCCCCCCAAAAAAAAAATAATAATAATAATTCATTAATCGCTTTATTCAACTGCACGTTCAGTGATATTTACAATTAAATTTCCAATTTCTTCATTATTAAATTTTGAGTGATCCGAATCAAACTACCATACTTCTAATACCAGGTAAGAATATAATTTAAACGTTAAGAAAAATAAGATTATATTAGCCAAATAATTAGTCAAGACGTAAGAAATTTGTAAATATGACTTATTTAAAATTATAATAATATCTTGGTTTACATAAATTCTTAATTAAAGATTAACAGTGTAGACTGTAGATACCGTTTGTAAAATAGACTATGTTACTACCTATCAGTTGAGATCGTTTTGCGGTGAAATTTGAATTTTAAGCCAGATTAATTATTCAATGTTAAGCTGTCACGACCATTCCTGCGTATACTGTTACAGAAAACAATCCTCATAACTTTAAAAGTAAAAAACTATACTTTACAGAACAGTAAATTGGAAATCCCGCAGCTTGTAACTCCAAATCAGTAGCTATTTGTTGTTTACAATAACAGCAGTATAACTAATATGATTAAGAAAAATTGAATGAAATATAATTCTGCAATTTTTGTAAAATGTTATATAAAGTTTTTAAGTAGTTACTTAATTTTTTTATCGTGATCGTTTAACAATTATTTTATTCATTTCTTTACACATTTTGTATTGAAATCATTTTAAAAGTAAAATTTATATTGTTCTTATAAATATTTAGACCAAATATCAATTTTATAACCAATCAACACCATAAATGTTATCAATGACCCAAAATCAAAAGTCATTGTAGTAAATTTCATTAAATTCGGTTAATCCGGAACGAAGATATTAAACAAAACAATAATTCATGAAAAGGGGGGGGAAATAAGGCTTATTAGCACCTCACCCCCGAATGAAAATGACTAAATACATAATTAAAACAACATACTAATGTAATGGAATCATTTAATATAAAAATGTGAGTTTTTATCCAAAGACAAAAAAAAAATAATTTTGCCTCAACCCCTTTATGCGGGTTAAAATTATAGTATTGGTCTAACGTGAAGCGGAGGTTAAAGAAGGCGGCTTCTTCGCGCCACATAACCTAAACCCTGTTCCCCGCTTCTCCCTAACACTCCGCTTCTCGTCAGACCATTACATCAAACATGATCACAAAACATCTTATCTAAGAAACATTATATTATGCAAAAAGATTTAGTTTTAATGAATTTTTGAGGTCGGAGTAAATTTTGAATAACCATAAGATACATCATTCAGACGTTTTTCAACGATAAAATTATGTTTGTTACAGAGGTTCATGTAAAGTCTACAGAAAAAAGCATAAAAAAACCCCGATATACAAAATTTTATCCGATTAACATTATTTGTTATATTACATAATTTATAGCTATACAACCAGGAAAATCAAAATCAAAAGTGATTTATCGAATTAATAAATGTTATTTCCGTAGATAAAATTAATTTTGAATAACGTATTCATTGTGTTGAGAATAGTTTAAAATGGAAAGGTTCATTGTCTGCGGTCAATCCACCTCAGATCAACTACAGACTTCCAGCCTGTCAGACCTTTCAGGAGAGCCCAGTTCTACCAACAGACGATACATAAGGCGCTTCCATCCCCATGTCAGTGAATTTCTGTATGCATCTAAAGCACTTAGCTACCATGCCATCGACATCTCTGACATCGAGATGCCAGTAATATCGTGTAAACCGTGTCCCCTCCATCGATATCCTCATAACAAAAACCACTTCCAGCCTCATGACTGTGGAGCAATAGTTGACCAATGTTTAGTTGGTTCATATCAGCCAACCAGCCTCCTGGTATTGAGGCCAACCTATGTGTCCTATTCCTGGATCTCCGGTCATTAATCCCCAGACAAGGACTTGAATCACAGCTCGATTACCCTTCTCGGGAAAAGGCCCGTCCACCACACGCACTATCTTAAAAACATCCTAGGCCCAACAAGCAGTGACCAATATTGCGATCTTCACGTTAGTGATGCCCTAATCCAAATTCTTTTTCAACTCCTCTGCTCCCACCCGTCTGAAATCTGAGTAGCTTCAGCAACACCTGTCACAGGTCCAGCACTACATACACTGCAAACCGTTGTAGGCGCCGAACCCCAGCCGGCATGACCGATCCCATAGACTGTCCCGGCAGCCTCATGCTCAACGGGTCCACTTTAAATTTAGCCTCTGCCACCAGTTTGGCCATACCTGTGGAAGCCGTTTTAAGTTTCACTTGGTATTTCTATCTTCGCTATAGCTAAACCTATCACTCAAGCACCTTCAGCGCTTTTGGAAGCACTGAAGGTACTTCAGTAATAATTCATTTCTTTGTTCCTTCTCCTCGCCAATCTGAGTTCTCTTCCTCTTTCCGCCTTTACTCAGTCTCAACGTGCAACACTTCAATAACCATCTCACACCTGGTCCCAGCTGAAGGCAACTTCTCCAAGGAGGCTAGTGAGTCTTGGCCACCCACCTTACTTTTCTTCTCACTCCTCACTGACGAGAAAAAGGACTGCAGCCTCCCTTTGGTAATCAACCTGGCCAGCAGTATCTCCTCATCCCCAACATCGTCAAGGGGGCGACCCCGGTACCAAACCAAGTTCCCTCTCTTCGGAAAAGTAGCTTCTTGTATCAGCAAGATCATCACAGTTTTCACTACCGGACATCGTACCGGACGTCGAGGAGGTAATCGAACCACAACGTCGCAGGTTCAAATGCGCAGCGTATTTGTCATCCCTTCTCTTATTACAATATAAAAAGCCTCTAACAAATGACTTGACTCTGGTTCCAGAAGCACTGACATGTCACTCACACCGTCTCTGGAAATGCTCCTCGATGGTCCCGATCAACTCGTCCTCGTCTACTAGTTTTCCAGCTGCCAGGACAGGCATGAATCTCCCCACCCATAGCCTGGGACAAATCTGAGACCCCCCATAATCAGACATTATGGCAGAAATTTACAAAAATGCGTGGTCCAAGATCAAGAAAATTTTTAGTCAAAAAATCGAAAAAACACAAAAATAAATTGAGAACGTTTAAAGTACTCACTTTACAGTCCAGTGGGAAAAAAAATGCATAAAAAATACAAAGACAAAATGTAAACAATTTATAGGCACATACTGGTAAAAAGTTACTACACATCGAGTAGACAACCTAACCGATGTGTAGTAACGGTATAAACATTCCGTAGCAACGATTACGGAATTTACGGAATTTTTTATATTTTTATTTTTTCGGGATTTTGATTACTACCAAAATAGTCACAAAACACAAAATCAAATTTTAGCTAGATTTAACGAATATATCAAACAAGTACAACACAACACACAAATAAACTAAGAAACAACAAACGAATAAGACAAATGAAACTAACAACCACGCAGCGAATCAGCTTAGCGAAACACGACCGTACAACAGAGATCAACTCGAATATTTACATATTAACATAACATATATACTTGCAAACATACATTTTATTGTTCGTAACAATTACGTTACAAGAGGTAGTGGAGGTAGGTTCAAGCGAATTAATATATAATGATCATCTGTCGGAAACCATAATCCAAGCCTACTCACCAACATGATCAAATCAAATCTAATTAAATTCTATCCGACTAAAACCCCAGTATACTGTTTCGATAACTCAGCAATAATGGCAACGTGGAGAGGTGTATTGATTTACGTTCTGTAGATTAATTAATTGTTATTAATTAATAATGATCACCTACGCCTTTTGGTCAAGTTAGCCAATTTATCACAAATTATTTTATTTCATTATTATATATTATTTTATTTTTTCACATGATTATTTTTCATAATAATGTTAAATAATTAAATTATGATGAAACTATGTAGAATATATATTAATAATTAACAAAATTTTTGGCTTTAAACACTCAGTTATATTAAGTTTAATAACCTCTAAATTAAAAAAAGTAAGGGTTTCATCTAAAATAATTATTAACTCAATATATTTACACGCATTTGTAGAAATTAAAAATAATATAACTTTTAGAAATAATAATAATATTATTATTAATTTATTTATTACAATATTACAATTTATTTTACAATATTTATTACAAATTTACAAATGTCAGTATTATCTCCTTCTAGCTAAATCTAGCTAATTGAAGGAATTACAAAATTTAGATTGGATACATCAATCTACGTATCAATAATAAGAATTAAACAAAATTATCGATAATCACATAAACTACAACTACAACAATCGCATAAACTACATTACTACAACAATCACGAAAATAACAGTACAAATAATTTTAATACTATATTATAAAAAAAAGGAAAAGAAAAAAAATAACAAACTAAATTAAGAAACTGAGAATCTAGAATTTTAATTTGAATCCAACTCGGATCAGACTAATTACACTTATGACTGGACAGAACATTACAAAAATAAAAAAAATAATAATAATGATAACAATAAAGTGAAATAAAAATAATAAAATATATTAAAGAAAAGAACAGTATGGAATATACATATAACAACGAAACTTAATAAAAAATAAATTAAATTGAAAGTCTGAAGGATGATAACATACAGACACACAAGATTCAAAAATAAATTAACAGGGCTCAAAATCCTACCCTCAAATGTTCATATCTGTGTGAAATGAATATATATAAAACTTCATGATGCATGTTTTAATTGAAATTTTTAAGTGCATAATAATTTAAATGTAAAGTATAATAATAATAATAAGAAGAAGAAAAAAATTATGTATATATTTGAGTTTACATGGATTTTCTCATACCTTAAAATTTATAACCTTTTTTTAATTTATAAAACCTACTAAATGTAAATTATTTATTGATTGCTAATCCCCCTTAATTGTTTTAGTTTATGATAATGCTACATATATAATACCTAAAGATATTTCTTCATTGATTGTAACATTAACAACTTTTTTGAAAGAAAGACATTGTTGATAATGAATTTTAAACGTAAAAATTAGTTGCAATAAAAATTGCTTCGAATCCGAAAAAAAATTGATATACAAAGAAAGTGAATACTATTTACTGCAGTCGAACTCTTTTTTTGCTTCAGCAATTCAATTTCAACAATTCTTTGCTTCAAACACAGTGAAAAAATTTTTAATAAATTAAATAATGGAAAAACTTGTACAAAATAACAAAAATTCACTCGTCACGTATGTTTCAAAATATAACAAAAAACTGGTTTAGAAGAAACATGAAGAAAACAAACTACTCAGTCGTGAAGTGCAACATTTATTTAGAGTAACATTATTTTCTTATTTAGTAATTATAAGTCAATTAATAGTAAGTTAATTAATAGTCATTTCACAATTTTTTTGTATCATTTTTTTTTTAAGAAGATTCATTTAGTATACTTTTGTAATGAAATAGTTTATTTGGTGCTTGTGATATTAGTTGTTTTTGTTATACTTTACATCACTTTCCTTATTATATATGATGACATAAAATAAATGAAAAAACAATCTTTTTAGATTAGTTTAATAAAAAAAAAAATAGATTACAATACATAATAATTACCTTTAGATTATAGTTTTCAATTTTCTTTCACTCCCAACAATGACACTCGTTGTCTAACGATACTAACAACAAAACCGTTGTCTTTTAAGCGGAAAGCATCATTTTCCCGGAAAAAATATTTGTTTTATATGTGTATTATTTATAATTTACTAATAATAAATAATTATATATCTGTTATTTACATTTAACTGAAAATGTGTACCTTATCACAGACTAGCTGATCTTAATTCAGCTGTAATTTTACTGTGTTTATCCTTCACCATAATAATACAAAAATATAATTCCTTTATTATTATTTTCGCTTATTATGTATTCATATTCTATTAAATTTATAAGTATAATTTTTTAAACAGTTTTTTCATGATAATTTTGATACATTCCCTACTATTTTCTGAACTGTGATAGCTTGCACCATCTGACGAAATTTAAACGGAAAAATGGCGGTTTCATTTTCATTGATGAGAAAAAAATATATATATGATTATACCCTGCACCATTTGAGAATTATCGACGAAAATTACGTTTGGTTGCTATCGGAGAAGAATAAAAAAGGCGGTTTCATTTTACGTATTGAGAAAAAAGTAAAGCTATGTAAACGTGTTAAATTAATGAATACTTAATAGTGAAAATAGGTTTTATATTTTAAAAAATGCATAAAAAAGTGGTATTACTGGTTATGATAATAGTGAATTTTGTTTTAGTGAACGAAAAGTCGCGACCTTTTAAAAGAAACATAACCATAATTGCAAATAACTCCTGTTCTTTGGTGGTTGGGTTTCAATTAACCACACTTTTCAGGAGTGATCGACCTGAGATTGTACAAGACTACACTTCATTCACATTCATACACATCATCTTCATTCATCCTCTGAAGTAGTTCCGGAGGCTAAACAGATAAAAGAAAGAACTCCGATTTGTCGTTTTTTTTTTTTACTCTGATGTTTGAGATTTTGGCGGAGATTAACTCTGCTTCCAAACAGGGAGTCTTGGTACATTTTTTTATTCTGATCTGTATATAATAACAGAGTAAATACATTACATCAGGGATGGGGGTAGATAGACTACTCCACTGATAAAAAATCTGATGTGAACACCACATGATTTCCTTGTAAGAAAATCCCTAAAAAAATAGGATTCTAAATTATAATTTTTAATTAATATTATTAAGTAATTAGATGTTTCACCAAATCTATTACACATTAGTAATAATGCCTGTTAAATTATGTATGTACATTTTTAAAAGTCCATAAAATTTTATTTACACTAATAACTTCTGAGTTTTTTAATTTTTTTTTCTATTGTTATTATTGAATTATTATTTATTGTAAAATATTCTTTACAATCACGGGTTAATAATTATTAATAAATCAATATATGTATTTAAATTAAAAATAAAAGTTAAAAAAAAAAAACGAGATGTCTGTTCGAATCGATATGCCTTACCTTGTAAAATCAAAAATATTTCTTTAATTGAAATTTTATTTGGGTGTATCTATGGAACCAATTAAAATAAATAAAATTTATGGTATGTCATTGAAAAGCTCTCATAGAGACCTTATTACTGCAGTTAAAAAAAAGTCCTAAATCCAGATTTGGATTTTGGGACACTTTTGATTGCAATCAATCAGAAGGGAAGATTCACAACTAGATGTTAACATTCCCAAATTCGAAATTTCAACATCCTACGGCTAATCGTTTTTGAGTTATGCGAAATACGTACGTATGTTTGTACCGAAGTCACGTTGAAATTAGTCAAAATGGATTCAGGGATGGTCAAAATGGATAATTTCGTTGAAATCTAAAAAACAAAATTTTCCGCGATCACAGTATTTTCGTTACTTCGTATAAGGAAGTAAAAAATAAACTGCCACAACATTGGCCTAAACGCATGAAGAAAAATAATAATAATAAAACCTAAAAGAGCATCTTGAATTTTATTTCAAATAAAATTCAATATTTTAAAATATTATTAAAAATTTTTTTTTTTTTTTTTATATATACTCGTATCTTATATTTCTAGGAGTAGTATATAAAATAGGTCTTGATTTATGAATTAGTTATTATATGTAGCTTTATTATTTTTTTATAAAATTACTTACAGAATTTATGAAAGAATTCTACCTTAAATTTGTGTTTTCCATGGTTGTTAAAATATCGATTAAGCCATAGGCTATTCTCATAACAAACTGAAGAAAGGATAAAACAAAAATGCAAATGGATAAAAATTTACAATATTTGGATTAAAACTATATATTAATAATGGAATAAATTCATTTTTATTTATTACTTCAATGTAATTACTCTTATTTATAAAGATAACGAGTCATGGCCGACTTCCCCGTTGTATACATACATAATCGTCTTATAGCAACGGACCGTAAAGGCTACTACAAAAATTTGTTAGATATTATTATTTTATCTATATGACGATTCACAAAACGAACACAGTTATACTAGTGCTACAAAATATTGTATAATAAGCTATTTACAAAATTCTTGCTTTATGTAATTAACAAAAGTTTTCTTCTATAGATTACTGTAGACAAACAATTTTTTTTTTTGTAAAACCGAAGTTTTATTTGTTGAAAGGTCTTTACAAATATTTATTATAATTACTAGAATTATTCTTTTAAAGACTTTACTGGATAAAATAAGACTTAAGACTTTACTGGATAAAATAAATAGGGCAATATCAGTAATGTTATTTGAATGTAAACGCAAGGTAAGTATAAAATAAATGTACCGATTTTCATGAAATACGAGAGGTGGTTGAAATGTAAAGCAGAGTCGCTCATTACTTTCAAATAAAAAAAGATAATCAAATAAAACAGATATGGAATAAAAGTAGATTTTATTTTTCTACAAAAACTAACAACTATTTTTCTACCTAGAAAAATTTATAGTCATGCATTTCTCCCAGCGATGAACCAGTTTTATCAATCCATTATTGAAGATTGCTTGCAGTTTTTTCTTGATCCGCTATCTCACTGAGTTCTTCAGTTCATCATCCGTACTGAAATTAATATCCTTAAGAGCACTTTTAACCGCCTTTCCTTTGCTATGTTAAGTTTAGCTATACTGAAAACCTATTCAAAGGGAATATCAGGAATTATTGCTAGAGGCTCAAAATTCTTTCTGGATTCTTGGTATTCTAAATTGATCAGATGCATCTAAAATTGTAACTATAAACCTCTTAAATAATGAAATATAAAATTAATAATAATAGTTCTTTTTTTTTTTTCAAATTTTCAGGAATTATTTTTTTAACGGATAATTGTTCATATATCTTCATAATTCTTAGTGTATTGAAATATATATACGTATAAAATAATGACAAAAAAATTCTAGTTATTATTTTCAGTGGTTCTTAAGGTAATAGGTCATAAATATAGGAAAAATATGATTTTTGAAAGACGGGATTTAAAAATTACATAAACAAGTTTTTTAAGTTACCTGTTCTAAAACTGTCCAGCTTCATAATTTGGGACATCAGTGCTGATCCTACTTTTACTTATTTATGTAAGCTTTAGCTTTTTATTTCTGCTTTTCTGTCTTGCTTTTTCTGTATTTCTGTTTTTTACGCCTCAGTTACCCATTCCTCGTCAGTCTTTTTTAAAATTTTTATGGTGTTAAGACCCGGATTGATTCCAAGATGCTACCGAACTTTGCAATTGTAAATGTTTCTATTATTAAATGTTGCTACTCCACATCATGCATTCCAAACTCAATTATTTCCTTTCATACAAAAATATTTTTTGGAAACCGGTTCCAAATTATATGGTTAAGAGACTCGTTAGAGTTCTGCACCTATCCATGGAGACATTTATTCAATAAATCTTCGTTAGATAAACTTTGAAATATTGGCTAGAGCCAAATACTTAAATAATATAAATATGTCTTGAACATACATTGGAAGAGAAGTTTTATGTGAGCGGGAACATTTTTTACTGGCAAATTTGACCTTCGTATTTTGCAAATCAATTGTGACCCAATTTTTTTTAAAAAACTATACAAAATTTATTTAACATATACTTATGATTCTTACATCAAATAGCTCAGAAAATATTGAAAAATAAACTGAAAAGAAATGCCAAAAAACGATTCTTTTGACTCTTACCGGTTATGAATGCTCTAAATATATCTTTTTTCTTGCAAAAATAATTAAAATAGTAGGAAGCCAAATCTGGTGAGTATAGAGGGTACGGAATATCTTCAGATTTCAACTTCAAAAGAAACTGAACAGTTACAGGAGAGGTATGTGTTACCTAGCATAATCGTGTTGCTGAATTTTACCTAATTTTTAAATTTTAAAATCAGTAGATTGAAAGATAAAAATATAATTAAAAGTGTATTCTCCACATGCACGATCTGTGCTCCAATATAGAATAAGCGCATGGAGGGGCGCTTTTGAGTGACAGCTTAATAAAATAATTTTCATGAAAAAGGGTATAATTAAAGCAGCACTTGGTAGACCAAGGTTTTATTCCAGCAAGAAACTTTTCAATGACTTGAATGTTATGACCATAACACAACTCTATCTAAAAACTTTAATATAATGTATAAAAAAAAAAATTATAATGTATGAAAATCTGTATAAATAGTATAAAGATAAATATGTATAAAAAGTAGTAGTTTAGTATGTTTAAAAATTTAATATAATGTATGTATTAATGAAAACTGACACATTTTTATTGCTCATAATACTATATACATTTATGATCTTTACTTAATGTTGTTCCTCGCACTGGTTTAACTACGTCCAGAAGACAACTTTCTTACATTTTTAATAACTTAAATTTTATTCCGAAGTAATTTATTGAAAAAAAAAAAAAAATTACCAATTATCTTGTTAAACAAATCGTAGAACGGGTTAAATGTAACAATATTTTTTCAGCAATATACAAATTAACCTCTTGTAAGCTGTATATATTTATTAGAGATAACAATAATTTTATGTACTTCTACGTGCTTTACTAAATTCATTTAGTAAAAGTTTATTCTTATATTAATTTTAAAAAATTAATACTTGAAATTTTAAGATTTTATTTCGAATTTTTATTGCCTGTAACAAAAGTTAAAAGATAAGAAAATATTTTTAAAATCCACTGAAATCCATTATATCTACTGAAGAGCCTTGTCAGAACCGGTTTTTGAATTTTAATAATAATTTAATTTTTTATTAAACTAATAATAATAATAATAATAATTTAATTAATAATATAACTTTAATAATTTAAAGTTCAGTAATTAATAATTTTTAATTTTACTACTTTTTTTTTTTTTTCTTAAACGGCGATGAAGGAATGCACTGACGCACGCCCTGCAGGGTCTTCGCAGGGTGTTTCGGGCTTTAAGCTAGGACGCTAGCCGTCCTTACCTAGCATACAACTAAGTGGGCACTGGAAATGGAGCTTTAGCGACCATGAAACAATATTACTTCCAACCCTTACCGACTAAACCTTCCCCGCCATTTCATAGGGGCGACTGGAACCGCTTTTCAGCATCTATCAGTCAGCCCTGAGTGTCGTGGCAGCAGATCAACCTAACCTTTTGCTCTTCTCGCTTGGGCTCCTGCAGAGGAGCCCCCCCTTTGAGGTCCTCCTGGGTTCATTAAGGCACGTCAACTCCCCGCTTGTGGAGTGCCGACGCGTCCCTCCTCCATGGGACTACCCATCCCGCCCTACTAGCCTAAACCTAAAGGGGCGGCATGTGCTTTGAAAAGTGCACGAGTGCCCCTCCCCCACCCACTCGCGACCTCTCAAACCAAGAGGGGCCCGATTGCTTCATCAGAGTGCCCCGACCCAGTTCACTCTTGCTTGTGTCCTGGACCAAAGCATCCTCAGCAAACAGGCTGCCTCCCTTGCCCTACACGATCGCCACGATTCGATCTTCCTGTCTGTGTTTTTATTTTTTTTTTAATTTTTAACTCGCCGTGACACCCTCTGTATAACTTAACCCTATGCCTAACTTAAAACCTACTTACACTCACTCTTCCGCTTAACCTAAATACTTAACTATCTTACGCCTTGATTTTTTTTTTTTTTTCCTATGTCTGAATTTGATCAGGCCAACAGCCTGTCTTCTAGTTAACCATCTACTTAACCGGAGATAATGCTATGGCAATTTGCCTATCTTTGCCTACTTCTGTCTATGTTCCTGCATCCAAGCCCTCACACGTCAAAATCCGTCCGCCAGGGGCAGGGGGAAAGGGGAAACAAATCAAACAATCATTAATAATAACATGATATCATAGGTAGTCCTAAATCTAGTGTCTATGTAGCCGAGTACAGCGACCGGACGACGAAATGAATACAAATAAATACATACAAGTCAAAAAAAAAAAAAACATACATGTAAATTAATTAATTTTATTACTTGTTAATAAATATTATTACGCGTAACGTAAAATAAATAATAACGCAACTCTTTAAAAATGAGAGCGTGAAAGAGTAGGTAATAGTAATATTTTAGTTATAAATTATTTAGTAATATTAATAACACTAATAAACATATGCTAATAAATCAGTTATCTATAATTTTTTTTAATAATTATTTTACATTTTTTTAATGGAATTTAAAAAAATATTTTCCTAATATTTAACTTTCGCCAAAGGCAGTAAAAATTCTAAACAAGATGTAACTTATTAAATTTTTAATATTAATTTTCATCGGAATAAATGGAAATATATATTCGTGTAATAAATATACAAAAAACCTTTACATTAAAAAAAAGAAAGAAATGAGATTACCCTGCTTATTACTGAAATAATAATAATCCAAACTTTCAGTTGTTATTCAGTAATTAACCATAATCATAAAATTACGGCTGGTCATTGACTTTATAACTAGATGTTTAAATAAAATTCCAAATAAAAGTTATTTTAATTAGTATTTCTAGCTTTTTCCTCTATTATTATCAATTAAATAAATATTTTGACTGAATATCCAGTGTTATTGTTAATCATCTGTCAAATTTTAATTGAATTATATATATATAATCGGTTTAATAAGCTTGTTTAAATTTGAATTTGATTAAATAACTTTTTAGTTGATTATATCTTAATTTTGATTTTTGTAGATTTTAATTAACATTATATATTGAATTTTAAAATATATTTGAATTAATTCATGATTTAAATGTATTTAATAACTAAATTAAACAGATGCATTTACTGTATTTTGATTGGGTGAGTAGAATCATATATCTTAACGTCTAACTGAAATGCGAAAGTTTCTCTTTTTTTTTTCTTTCTTTTTTTTTTATTAATACTCGTGTTGTTCGTGTAAATGGAATTGAAAACGACGCTATGATTTACTGTGATTGAAACTGTCATATGTCTTTTCACTTCGGTTTCAAAGCGAAATTTACTTTTTCGTTTCTAATGCATGTGATTTTTTTTTTTGGAAAATGTAGGTCAAATTATAAAATAAATTTAATGTTAAATTATGAGTATTCAACATTTTTACTTCTTTAAAATTGTATTTATTCTTTTTTAAAGTTTGATTGCTCAATATTGTTTTATTATTATGAATTTATCCTTTCCAGATATGCTGCGTAACATATCATTGTTTTGAATAAAATATTCACTTATGAACAGTAGCCATTTATTTTTTATTTATTTAGTAAGAAGGCTTTTATTGAAATTTATACATTTTAAAATATTTTTATCAATAATGATGTAAAAAATTATTTATAGGTGTAATTATATTTTTACCTATTTATTGTGAAGTAATTGAAAAAAAAGGAAGAAATCTCGCATAGAAACAATTAAAACTACATTTTATCAATGTTAAAAACAGTTTATCTAAGTTAGAAACAGTTAAAACTATATTTTTATTAGCAAGAAATGAGTTTTATTTTGTACGAGATTTGGAATCAAGTTATGTAAAACAAATTCTCACATAGAAGAGTTGCAGAAATAAAGTAAAATAACTCGTTGGTCTTCCTTTAATCTAATAGAAACGTTCCTGAAAAATATTTTTTTCTTAATAAATCATTTGACTAGCATCTAAATTATACTTATATCTTATGTTACGTATTTTAATCTTTATTTCATTTACATTTTTATCTTCTACATTTTCCATCATTAATAAACTGCTTTTGGATACCGTAATAAAGCTTCATTTCAACAAATGAAAAAGGAGGCCATTCAATTCTTCTGTTTAATTTTAATTTTTTTTTTATTTTTACTAATGTTCATGTCTTATCACTTTATAAATCGATTCCATCATTCAAAATTTTTTTACTTCATTTACTATTTTTGACGGAGTTTTTCTTCTAGTGATCTATAAAATGTATGTTTATGGATCGGAAAAAACTCCTTTAAACCAAAAAATATGTTTGTAAAGACGATTTAAAAATATTTTAAAGTATTTATTTCTAGAATAAATTTTTTATTCTATAATAGTCAATAATATACAATATGATATTCAAAATATTTTACCATTAAAGTAAAAAAAAAAAAAAAAGAAGATTTATTGGAAGATTGCATTAAAAAATATAATAAATCTATTCATGCTTTCTAGGTTGCTCACATTCGTTATCGGAATTTTTTTAATATCATTTCTCTGCATTCCTTTTATAGAAACTAAGATTTATTCTACTTTTCTGATTCATGTAACTTCAGGAACAATGTTTTTGAAGATTTTAGATTATTCCATATTATAAATAGGAAATATAATTAAAAATTTTTTAAATAAATTAACTTTATTAACGAATTAAAAAGCTTAACAAAAAATGGCTATTAAAAATAAGAGAGTAATACTTTACATCAATTAATCTTAAAATTCCAACTATTTGAAATTTGTAATAATTTGTTAAACCCCGGAGTATTAGTTTTTTACATTTTTTATGTTTAAAATTTTTTAATTCTTCTTACCTGTCCATTTTGATCACAAATCATTTAATTGAGCAAATCACTTAATTTTTAAAAATAGTATATATTTTTAAATTCATGAATAATTCCTATAGTGAAGAAAAAATTATCGCTATACTGCCATTTTAAAATTTCGATTTGCTCTTTGAGCAAAATTTATTATACAGAACACATGATAATCGTATATCCTCAGTCCTTTGACCGATTGTAATTAAAAGTAAATGGCAATAATGACCTATCAGAAGTCATGGAACAAAATTTCATAAAATTTGGTTACTTCAATCTGAAGAAGTCAAGCAAATTGACGAAAAAACGAAAAAATAATACTTATCTCACTCATGCATAAAACCACCCAAAACACACAACCAAATTTGTTTATTAATGCATTCAGATAATATCTCAGAGAGAACTACTTAGGAAGAAAACCTAAATGGAACATGAAAATAAGTTACAACTAAAGGATTATGAACAAAAATTCGATGATTACGCCGGTCAATTTTTGTCAGTTCAATTATTTTAAGCTCTGTTTGTATCTTTACTATAAAATAGTTCTGTTTTAATGAAAAACAATAACTAAAATTATGAATTACTTTTTTCATTCTATTTTATTCTTAATTTTAAAAATATTTATTTTTAATTAAATTAAATTAATTTTATGATACAAAGTTAAATACGTAAATACAAAAAACTCTGATTATTCCTATATATGTGGATTATTTATATTCCTATACTATATATCCTATATTTATTTATTTATCCTATACTATATATATAATAAATTTTAATGTTACTGAAAAAGAAAAACATGTTATTAAATATAAAATCTGTTTGATAATATTTTAATCTTTTAATTTTAATCTTTGAGGCCAAGATGTTCAATAAAATAAAGTAATAACCAAAATGTTTATTAATGTATTAGCATAACAATTTAAAAAAATAATTTTTTTTTTTTGAAAATCTGGGAATTAATGCATCAGTTTTTAGTGCATTAATTTTTAGTCAGGAGGTTTTTAGTGGTTAAATAGTCATTAAAATTGATTTTAAATTAATTAAAATAAAAGGTAAAGCAATCTCTTCTTTTTTTTTAATTTTAGATCTGCGAGCTCTCCCATCGGGGGAGAAGTATTAAGTTGTCATAGTGCCTTTACTGTTGAAAAAAATATGTTTTGGGCATTAAAAATTTAAAACTGCCAAATTTTTTTTATTTTGGCTGATGCCATTCTGAAGTGCAAGGATTTGGGTAAAATTAATTTGAAAAAAATATCCCTAAGTGTTGATAGAGAATCTAAAAATAGAGCTTTTTAAAATTGTTTAAAAATTTAAAAATAATTCTAAATAAATAAACAAAGTTGTATTTTGGTTTATTCTTTACTCAAGCAATTTTAATGAGTAAGGGCTATCAAGATTTTTACATTCCAAATAGGATGGGGTAACTAGAGAGATCGATTTAGATTAAACAATTTTTTTTGTCACCACAGATCATTGGAATGGGATGGGGACAAATTTTTTTTATTGGTTTGAAGGCCTAATAATGTAGAAAATCTAAATGAAAAAACTCTCATTAACTCCTTTTCTGAAGCAAGATATAGCTAATATATATATATAAAGTTCTTTTTTGGGAAGGGGTGATTATAAAATAACATTTTTTGGTAACTCGTGATGTTGATAAAAAAAATTCGGTCTTTATAGGAAAAGGTTTTTGATTAAGTTCCCCAGTAAAGATTCGAAATTTTATTTTCTGCCAAAACAGTCTCATCTGTTTTCCCAGTTTTTGTAGAAATTACATTAATTTCCCACCGAAGATAACACCAAGTTTCGAAAGAAATACGATCAACGGACTGTCTACCAAGTTTAAAGAAATTCGACAAGCGGGTACGTAGGAGGAGGAAAAAGCTCTACCAGCCGAAATCTGCCCGTGCAGATAACAGTGTGGAGCTTTCATCCACTAAAAATACCTCCCCCCTCATCCCAGGGGTGGCCGGAATCACCTTTCGGCATAACATCAGCCACCCTGGGGATGTGGCAGCAGATACCCCAGACCTATTGCCCCTCCCGCTTGGGCTCCCACAGCGGAGCCCCCCTTCGGGGTCCTCTTGGGATCGTCAGAGCGTGCCGACTTCTCGCTTGTGAGAAGCCGACACTTTCCTCCTCCAAGAGGCTGCCCGTCCCTTCCTACTCCTAACCTGAATGAGCCGCGTGCATTTAGAAATGCGCGAGTGCCCCTCCCCCATCCGCTCGCGACCTCTCAAACCTAAGAGGGGTTCGAATGCTTCATCGGAAGTACCCCGACCCAGTAACTCTTGCGTGTGTTCTGGACCAATGAATCCTCTGCAATCAGGCTGCCTCACATGCCCTACACTACGCCACGTATTCGCTTCCCCGTTTTTTTTTTTTTTTAAACGCGAATTTACTCCCTCTTTTACCCTAAACTATCCTATCTTCCTCCTGTAGCTCTCTTCTTAAAACTAACCTAATCCTAACTTACGCCTAACTTTTTTCCCCCTAAAAACTATTCTAAACCTAACCTGACGCCTGATACCCTCTTGTTTTTTTTTTTTTAACTATTTGGAGTCTGTCTCCAGCCCTGAGATGACCCGCATCTTCTTCACTAACTTCTGATCTGGAGAGAAATGCCAATCACTCCAACCACGCTCTCGCTACCACAGCCCTCCCAAGTCCAACAAAACCCGGCCAGGGGTCAGGAGGGGACAGGAGAAATCTACAATAAAAATACAAGTCTCGAATTATATATAACCCTTATATAATTAAATATAATCCTTAAAACTACTTCCGCAGACAGAGTACAGAGGCCAGTCCCAAAATACATAAATACAAGAAAGAAAAATTAAGAAACACATTTCCGCAAGAGTCAGCTGTTGCTCCAG
>JAAAKQ030500346.1:0-20500 GCA_010016005.3 Zanna intricata | reverse complement strand
TATAGTTAAAAGAAGAGACAGACTTATAGGCCACATATTAAGGCATCCTGGAATAGTCGCTTTGATATTGGAAGGAAGATAGATGGGAAAAATTTTGCAGACAGGCAACGGTTGGAATATGTAAAACAAATTCTTAGGAATATAGGATGTAGGAGGTATACTGAAATGAAACAACTGGTACTGGATAGGGAATCTTGAAGCACTGCATCAAACCAGTCAGATAACTGAAAGCAAAAAAAAAAAAGAAATAAAGAAAAGGAATTAAAATAGAAATACCAAGTTAAAACATGATCCTTAATAACAGTTAATACAATAAATTAAGATTAAAATAACTTGTACATTTGAATAGGCATTAACATAGTACATATTGAACAAGAATTTACAATATGAGCTATATGAATGCGGATAATATTGTAAAGTGTGATAGGGGAAATTTTTAATGAAAAAAAGTGTATTCTGGGGAAATTTGTTGTGCTAAAATACCCTGCCTGCCTTTTTGCCCTTCCTTCTCATGTACACAACAGAAGCTCTGATTTAAAATATCAGTCAGTTTCCAACAATTTAAAAAAAGATAAGATGCTTTCATGATATTTTTATTGATTATTATTAGAAATTACATTTCTTTGAATTATGTCAGAATTCTTTTACAGTCAAAACCAAAATATATTCAATATATCATGCACAATTAAAATATGAAATGCAAATACAGATTATCAGCAATTTGAATTAAGTTTATAAATACTATTTATGTTCTTAAAATTATTACATTAAAACACATTTGTATTTTTTTCCAGTTATGGATTAGATGTTCTATATTATCAATTGATAGTTGTCATTTGGAATTAACTAAATTATCACAATATGTTACATCATTACCAGAAGTTAAAATGTCAGAAACAAATGAAACATCAGAACCACTTATATGTTTCTTTTGTAGTCTTAAAAATGAATATGACAATCTTCAGGTAAATTTATGATCAATTAATAATTATTTTAGTTAAGATTATAAAATAATGTACAAAATCAGAAGAAAGTACTAAAAACTAACTAAATTTGTGTTATAGATGAGCTTCTGTACATTTCAAATCAAAATTAAACCAATTGTAATGTCATTTTAATACTTAATTTGTTACTTGTATGTTCTTTTCTTATTAGTCTAGCCTGTAGGGAAAATAAACAAAATTTTTATAAAACATGAAACTGTTATGGGAAAATAAGAATTTCATTTTAATTTCATGTACATTTATTAATAATTAAGATATTAATTCTGTACTTTGACCAGACTAAGATGAAATGTTTATGTTTTCCTTCAAGCCTAGTTTGACTGTTCTGTGATTTTCTCCATTTTTTATTTATGAATGTGTGATCTATCCCAGCACAACTTTGTTGTGCATCCAAAATATCTTAGTTGATGTTGTTTAATTTGCTCTTTGTTTGTTCTAAATCTTTTTGTTTTTTTTTCCTTTCTATTCAGTTTCCTTTACTTTCTTTCTTTCCATCTTCAGATACAGTAATGATCTGTTTTAGGCCTGCTTTTTATTGTTTGTTTGGAGTTTTTTTACTAACCTACCAGGTTAGTGTACTGGTTAAACTTGTCATCGCAAAATCAGATGATTTTCAAAGTCAAGAGTTCTAAGGTTTGAGTACTTGTAAAGGCAGTTGCTTTTATATGGATTTGAATGCCAGACTGTGGATACGGGTGTTCTTTGGTGTTTGGTTTTCAATTACCTACTTGTCTCAAGAATAGTTGGTCTAATCTGTTCAAGACCTCATTTACCAGTACATTTACATTTGCACACTAGACTGCGCACAGTTGACTTGGCATCTCTGCAGAGTACTGTTGACATCATGTCACTGTTTTTTTCTCTGTAACCTGGTATACTTAAATAAATATTTCATATATAGCTTTCCAAATCCCAATGAACTGTTTGACAGATTCAATCATAAAATTTATTGCCTTATTTTTTCTATCCAAGATTATTATATGGTATATAATTAATTACATTCTTATACTGACTTAATTTGTGGATATTATTAATATATATTAAAGAGAAATCAGATTTAATAAAATTAAAAATCAGTGAAATAAAAAATTATAGTTTTGAATTGAATGCAGTTTATTTTTCTGCTTTTTTAATGTGTTGACGGTTTGTTTCCTGTAATTACAGGAAACATTTAATGCATTTTTTGTTTTTTCTTATTTTATTGATGTAGAAAATGCTTATAAAAAGTTTTAATTTTGATAGATATCTCGTTTAAAATATAGAACTGTATTTAAATCAATGTAAACACTGATTGAAACTATTTTTAAATTTATTTTATAAAAACTTCTTGTGAATGTAAGCTAATTTTCACTTTATTAACTTACTTCAGATACAGCTACCGGTAGCACTGAGTATTGTGGTGCTGGTATTAGGATTATGACTTGAAGTATCTTTGTTGTATGTCAATGTGTTGAAAAAGTGTGTGATTTAAAATATTCATTTAATGTTTTGTATTCATTCTGGGATATGTCTTTATTTCTGAATTTGTTTCTTAAATGTCCAGTCCATTGAGCAATTATTCTATAATTTATATCTATTACTAACATTAACAATTTCAGAGTATGAAAGAAAAAGGAGAGATGCGTGATAGAGTTGTACGTTATTTTGATAATATGAAGCAATGGTTGCAACATTCAGTCAAAACACCTCAATCTTCAGATTTAATAGAGAGAATTTATACTATTATTGGACTAATGATAAAGCATATTGGATGGTTAATTTATATAAAGGTAATTTTATATTATGTTTGTGGTATTTTCAAGTTAGAATAATATCGAGCAATTTTTAAAAAAAGTAACATATTTTTTTTCAGTTAAGTACTAGTAAGTTACATTTTTGGTATAAAGAAAGACAATCTCATTCTTTTAAAATATAGCAACAAATTGAATGCTGTTTAAAAAAAGCTAACAACAGGACTACATTGGAACGCGACTTTAGCCATGTGACGGGAAAATTCCTACAACTGTGGGTTGTTCCTGATGCACAGCTTACCCACCCAACTTAATTTAAAATATGTATCATTTTATTTAAATATAATGTTTTTTAGTTTATTTAATTCAATGACTCTAACTAAAGTGTAAATACTTACCATTTTTAATATGCATGGATGTGGCAGTGCTAACTAAAGTAACGTAATTTCACAACTTACATAGAATAAATTTTGCTTGTACGATCAGCAGACTGGTGTAGCCACAATGCTTAATGTACCAAGTACCAAGCTGACAGGTGATCGATTTTGAGACCTAGCCAGACCAAATTATTTTTTCCACTTTAAATATTATTCATTTATTTAATTCTACTGCTCACCTGTGATATCACAACGTAGCAGACAACGACAACAGCAGTTTTTTGGAGTAGGAGTGTGATTTTGCAAAATATTTTTTTTCTTCCAAATTTGTTATTTCTTAATCAATTGTTAACAAATGAGTCTAGGAAAACTATAATCTTAATTAGGCAAAATCTTGAGTCCACTGGGCTGGTCTAGTGGTTAACACGATATCGCAAATCTGACATCGCTGATTTCAAAGCTGAGAGTTCTAAGGTTCAAATCCTAGTAAAGGTAGTTACTTTAATAATGGATTTGAATACTGGATTGTGAATACCGGTGTTCTTTGATGGTTGGGTTTCATTTAACCACACTTCTCAGGAGTGGTCGACCTGAGATTGTACAAGACTATACTTCATTCACATTCATACATATCATACTCATTCATCCTCTGAAGTAAGACCTTGTGGTAGTTCCAGAGGCTAAACAGAAAAAGAGAGAGGCAAAGTCTTGAGCTATTGAAGATGACCTTGCTCTACACCTTGACCTTTTAAGTTGAAAATCTATTGGCATCAATGCGTCATATATAGGACTAATCTGACCAAGTTTGGTCAGAATCAGTTTTGGATATATAAGGTGATTTAGAGGCTAACACCAAACACACACACACATACATACGAACATTAACATGTGGAAAATTTTCATTCAGTTTTTTGGGTTCCTTAGATGTGAAAATGTCAAGATTGGATTAAAACAGCATATACCCAAACTGGAGTGATTTAAATACTTTCCCTTCTGGAGCTATAGCCTCTCTAGACAGGAAAGTAAAAATAATATACAACTAGATTCTTACTTCGTTTATCATCATTTGTTATAAAATGATTACAAAACTGAATATTAAAAACAAACAAATAGAAATTAAAGAAACAATAAATCAAAATGTTTGAAACTACAGAAAATTTATATACATTAGTAATATAATTATCATTGTTTATATAGATAGACTAGATACTTTTTTAGTTAAAGGTGATCTCACCTGACTAAACCTCATAGTGGAAATCTTTAGAATATTATTTGCACCTCAATAGAAGTGTAAAAATCTTGCTGACTTTTTTTTTAATAGCATGCTGACACATATAAAAAAAAAATAAAAAATTATTTATTCATATTGATGGATACTATTTACTAATTTTTAATTTTTTAAGATAAACTACTCTCTCTGTGATGGAAACTTAAAATGCAACTATTTTAAAAATTGCTTTACTTTTCAATAAAAGTGGAAAATCTTGTTATTAGTAGAAAAATAGTCTTCAAAAATCTGTAAACTGAATTATGATACGATCTCATTATGAAAATTTCTGATTTAAAGCAGAAATTCAGTTTACGTATATTTTGTAAACAGTTATCAAAGGTTATTGCATGAATTTTAATTAACTGAACAAGTGTGGTTGTTTAAATATCCAACAAGCGTCTGATGTAAATTTTAGACTACAAAAGAAATAAACAAAGTGTCTGTTAGATATAACTAAACAGTTGATATGGGTTGTAATTCACTCCTAATAATGGTATAGGCACTCGCAGAAATTTAAAACATACCATCATAGGTACACTACTGAAAGTGAGGAGGAAAGGGGTTTCTTATTGCTTTGTTCGCCAAGCAGAATATGCTTTTATTAGTTTGCAGTACCTATATAATGAACATCATTATTCTTAAAGAAAACTCCCGCAAATGATCCTTGTACTTTTTATATGTGTACCAGGTAAAAGAAAAATTTAACAGATAGTGTAAAGAACTGAAAAAATTAATTTTTCCTTCCTTGTCAAGAAATAATGTTTTACATCTACTATGACATATACTTACTAGGAGACTTATATTTAAAAAAAAAAAAAATATATATATATATATGTAAATAACAGTAAAGGTTTTTTAACAAAGTTCCAAAATAAAGATGTTAAAAAAATAAATAAATTTAATAAAACCAATGTTGAGGCATACTGTTTAGGATCGGAATTTTTAACTTTTCTCCAAACAACAACATTAACCAGTCAGATCAAGTCTCCACAAGGTGCGCCTGGATATATCCAGAACAAACAGGAGAAATTTGTCGGGTGAACTGCGAATCTAAACAAACTTCATCTATCATCAAGTCATACCTTATCAGACCTCTTTTAGAGTTGTAATTTGGTATCTAGTCCCGCCACAGATGACCCCTTGACAGTCAACCATGAAATGTCTTTTAAGGAATACTCAACCAGCTGAACCAAACCACCAGAATTCAGAGAAGATAGCATTCAGATACAGTGAGCTGCCACTTAGAAGGTGACATATGATTGGAAGCATTCAAATATCCTAATACTGCATAAAGAACAAAATAATACAAAATCCATGATCAAACCAAAGCAAATCATATACATTTCCATACACAATGTAAACTCACTCATGTGAACTGGTAAACTAAAGATAATTGACCTAATGGACCAACACAAAATTCTCATCATGGGACTCCAGGAAATAAAAAATAACAACCAGGATGCCTTGCCTGAATCTCAAGGATGTAAGTTGATGATGAATCTCACAGTTTGAAACAGGCATTTTGTTTAGCCTCAAAATAATAAACTCCTTACAAGAATTTAAATCAAATTCCCCCAAGAATCTCAACACTCAACCTAAAAGCATTTAATAAAATATACACCATAATAAATACCCTTACCACCTCTTATAACAAAAACAAATCTCTATAAGGCCATAAAGAAACAGAAAAGTTCTGCGATCTACTTGACCAGACCATAAATAACATCCCCTAAAATCACATCAAACAACTAATCAGACTTTCTCTGCTCAAGTACACAGAGAAAGAAAATACCATTAAATCATCAGAAAATGGGTTGCCGAAAAGAGAACAAATGAAAACAGACTGAGATTCTTCAATCTCGGCAGAAAGCACAAGCCAATGTTGAAATCCACTTATTTCAAGAGGAAACCTCAAATCCTGGAACACCCCAACTATACTAAAGGAAAATGGCAACTAGATCTTTTGCCATGACTTGGCTGCTGGTCAAGTTTCCAGTAATTATGGAAGAGTTGTCATCACAATTGCTTGTGTTCAGAGGATTACAAAAAGGGAGAATGGTGTTAACGTACCAACATCATCGCTAGTCCTGTCCTTTTCCTGTTTGACTATTATTGATGGAATAAAGGTTTGTTATCTTTTTGTTTGTATGCAATTATATGTACCAAACCCCAGATGCTGCTTCCAATGTCAGGGTTTTGGTCACACCACAATTGGCTGCAAAAAGGAACAAGTTTGTGCATGTTGCAGCCTTATAGGACATGATAGTAGCACATGTATTGAAGAAGAAAACTGTATTAATTGTAAAGATTCACACTTAGCAAGGTCTTGGAATTGCCCTCTTTATAAAGAAGAAAAAGCTATATTGAAAATCTGTACTGAGCAGAAAGTGTTCTTTCCAGTGGCATATCAGAAATACAGAAAATCCCTCAGTTATGAGGATTCTTGTACAACCTGGTATTAGTTTCTTACAGGCTCTCAAACAATATACAAAGAGAGAAAGAATGCACACCATAAAAGGATAACTAATTTATAGAATCTTTATCAGAACAAGTAAAGTCCCTCACATCTGATATTGCGTACTGGCAAGAAGGTAACTTCTGCAAGAAAGGCTGATAATTGTTTACCAAAACCAGTTCATTGGTACACCACCATATAAGGTTCCTGCTGCAGCAAATTACTAAGATTCCAATGAAGGTATCTATAAAAACATCATCGCCTGGCACGACATCTCTGTCCTCCCAGGCATCCAAGTCCTCTCCATCATCTTAAGGTGTCTGTGAGATTATGATGATGGATGAAGTGCCTGAAGAAGCAAAGCACTTTCTAAAGGTTTTAAAATCTAAAAAGAAAAACCAGATTTTATAACTAATTTGCACGCAAAGGTTATAACAAAAAAAAAAGTATTTTTTTATGGGCACAAATGTTATCCAGTAGAATGGTTCGGCATGAGGATATCAAAATTCTTCTTCCATTAATACTGTGTTTGCAGGAAACTTATCTTCATTACCAAGATGAAGTGTCTTTTCACAGGCACAACTGTGAGAGATGCAGCCATCCAGCTGAGGTGGAGGACGAGAGGGTGTGGCTGTTTTCCTAAAGAAAATCGTTTTGGCCACGCGAATTCCACTGAATATAAACATTCCTGCAGTATCAATAAAGATACTAAGCTCTATCTAAAATAAATATCTGCAACTGGTTCTCCAAATTCTGATACCAGTGAAGATGATCTGACAGAACTGTTTTTACAGATTCCTTTGTTATGCTTAATAATCAGTGATTTCAACACCCATCACTATTCTTGGGGCTCATATCATCATGTTCTTCTCAAGACACTATGGTTGATTGACTGAAGCAAAACTTAGTTCTTTACTTATTGAATGACAGGTTGTACACATTTATGTCATCTTCAGGTTTTTTTTTATGTATCAATCACTCAGTTTGTTCAACATCCCTACTTTCACATCTTACCGAGGCATTTCCATAAACCTTTTTGGAAGTGATCACAGACTAGTTGTTATTTGGTTGGTAATATGATTTTCCTAAGTGTCAGTTAAGCAGATAGGTGGTTGGAAAAGTAGATTGAATTGGGTACAATGATTCTTTTAGCCAGCATTACAAAAGTGGTAGCACAATCCACCAACTTCCCAAGTTTACTCACCCAATACTCAATAGTGCAAGTGAATATATCTCTTTAACATCTGAGAAACCAAGGCATCCTGCTGTTCCATGGTGGGATGAAGACTGCACAGATGCTCGAAGGGATCATCGCAGGGCTCTATATAATTTCAGTTGTGGACTATAACAGAATTGTTTTACGCATTCCGGAATGCAAGAGTTGTATAATGTACAGTGTTTCAGTGTACTAAACAGAAATCATGGCTGAATATGTAGGTGCAGTTACTCGGACAACAACTCATCAGTTGTATGGAGTGAAGTTTTGGACCACATCTGGATCATGACAATCTCTACAGCTGATTGGACTGGAAAATAATGGCATCCATGTAACATCACCAGTTATTTTGATGAACAGATTTGGAAACATGTTTATATCAGTCATTTACATCATATTGTTATGAGTTTATCAGGTATAAGTTACAGGTAGAAAGTGTACCATTTCTTATCAGAGATTTGTGAGATGAATTAAACGTACATTTTTGTTTTGATGTGCTAAAGTATGTTAATTCCTGGGACAATTTCCCTGGGAATGATAATATCAGACTCAGTATTATCCCACTTCCTAAATTCTGCATTACAACATTTTTTGTGTATCTATAATAGAATATTTTCTGATCAGATTTTTCCAAATTCTTGGTCAGAAGCATTTGTCATTCTCATACTAAAACCTGGTAAAGGTAAATCATGCTTCTCAAGTTATTATCCTAACTCCTTGATATTTATACTTGGTTGTATGATCAGAAAAAACAAAGAGATCTGTATCGTAAAGGTCTTCTGAGGAGTAGACTCAGGTTCATATCACTATGTAATTAAAATTGAATTCATTCTCAAAGGAAACAACAAATTGAAGGCCATAAAGCTAAAAGAGACCCTACCCAACTAATAAAGAATGAAAATTACCAAAAAAAAAGACAATCGTGGATAAATTTGAAGACCTAGGCAACAACCTTAAACAATTCACAGAAGAACTGGTCTGAATAAAACCCTGTAAAAACCATCAATGATGGGACAAGTGTAACGAAACAGTGAAGAGATATCAGGCATGACTGTTACACCAATCTCAAAAATCTTAAACCTTCCAAAATTTAGTAAAACAGAGAAATCGCCTGAACCATATGGAAAGTATAAACACAACACTATGAAGATACACTAAAATCAATAGAAGAAAATTCAACAAAACCTAGTCAAGAAACTACCTCAAAACCTTGGAAAAAAAATAACTCCAAAAGTACACCCTCAACCCTACTAGTGAAGGATAAAAACCATAAACTAGCCCAGAACAATAAAGACAACACAGAAATCCCTGCAAAATATTTCAACAAACTCCTAAATTGTAAAAACTGACAGAAACCCCGGCACCACAGTAACAACACCTACCAGGAAATGTCAAGTCTCACAATAAAAGAAGTCTACTGGGTTAGATGAAGAATTACAAAGCTGTGGGAAATCTGGAAACATTTAGGAAGACCAAGATCTCCCTTCATCAACAGATTATCAATGTCTGGATCAGAGAAGAACTACCACAACACTTCCGTCATCCACCTGCTGCCCAAAAACACGTACAAAGAAAATCCTAACAACTATAGGAGAATCTCACTCCTAGTCATAACACAAGAACTTCTTGCAAGAATCATCCTCAACAGGATTGGTTTACAACTCGAAAAAGAACTAGGGAGGTTCCAAATCCTGGAGGAATTGTTCAGACCAGATCATGAGCCTCAAGCTTAACTATGGATTATAACAGAAAAAGAAGCAGAGACATTTTGATAATGTTTGTAGACTTCAAGAAACCATATGATTGCTCTACATAGAATCCCTACAAAAATTCTAAGATACCTCGGACTACATCCCAAATTAATAAACATGATAAAACTGACCCTCATAAATACTAGGACAAAAGTGAAATTCAGAGGCAAATTCTCTGAAACATTTACAACAGGACTACACCAAGGCAACAGACTGTTATCGCTTCTATTCAGCTGCATTTGAGTATGGCCCAAAAATTTCCTCCAAAACCAAAAACGGGCCAAAAAATCAAAACAAACTACCTTGGTTTCACCAACAACTTGGCATTGCTAGCAAACTACAGATATGAAGCTAAAACATAGATGTAGAACTTCAGAGCATTGTAAATAATACTGGCCTCAAAAAATTGCAAAAAAATCAATCGAAAAGACAGAAATTATGCCACAAAACCAACACAGTAAGAAGTAAATATTAATGAAGTCAAAATACCAATTCAATTTAAATACCTCGTAGAGATAATAAACAACGTAAAGAAAAACCCTCAATCCAAACAAGAACAAAAATTTAGCCGGGTATATCTACAGTAAAAAACATCAATAAATGCAAAAATAAGACACTTCAATAGAATTATAAAACCAGAAGCCACATATGCAGCAGAAACACTCTTCCACCTGAATGAACAATCAAAGGCCAACAGACTCCAGAAAATTGGAAGAACCTGCATCAACAAAAAGTACCAGAAAGACAGGTAGTGATTTGTCTTGTACAGAGAGTTACAACCCATCACTGATACCATGCGTAAGAGTAGACTAGGATTCTTTGGATGCAAGATTTGAGACTTCTGAAACAGCTGGAACAATCTAGACTCGAAACACACCTAGACAACATGCAGATGGAACAGAGTGATAAAATAAAATCTGAAGGAAATTGGCCTTACTCTAGAAGACAGCACAGATAAGATAAAATTTTTTTTAAATATCAAGGATAAAAGCACTGACAAGAAAGAAACTCCCTACACGAATTTCAACACCAGAAAGGGAATGGATATTGGAACGTTTGTTAAAGTACTGAGAAGACCGCAAAGCCCAAACAATCCCTTTGAATGACTTGAATCATATGGACTAACTAAAGTGATTTTATGTGATCGTAAAAGATGAAAAAAAAATCCGATGTAAAGAACACAGTCATTACATTTCTCTGCATTAGATGATTTGGCCATGTAAGAAGTGGAGATGAATGATAGGCATTGAAAGCAAGGTGTGATGGAAAAAGAACAGTAATTATAGACTAGTTGAATGAAAATAATTCAGAAGAATAAAGTTTTGACTGGAGCTGAGGCTAATAAAAAGACCCTGTGAAGAGGAGAAAGATGTTTATTTTGGAAAACTCCACATCACTTGATTGAAGAAAACATGAAGAAGATTACAGAAAAGAATTATGCAGGTATACATTTATCGTTTTAAAATGTGACTGTTATTAAAAATAGAAATAATAATAAAATAAGGATAGGAAATAAAAAATTCTTAGAAGAGTGAATGAAGAGTGAGAAACTGGAAATCTAATCGGTTAGCTGATAAAAAGTACTGCCTGTAATAACTGTTACAGACAGAATGATAAAAATAAGAAATAGTTAAGAATAAAGTTGAATTTGAATTGTCACCTTATGACCTTTAGTAGTTAGGTTTTTAATCACTGCCAACTATTGCTGTTTTATTCTTAAAAACTTTTTATTTAAATTGTGATTTATTAAAAAAAATTAATATGTTGTACAGATTATTTTCTTATTCATTTTTTTGTTATACAGAGTCATCCTATGACAGTATTACAAATGTTGATCGATTTATTACTGCTACCGATGTCAGTTAGAAATCCAGACTATAAACTTCATCCAAACATCATTTCTTCAATAAAGTCGACATTATATTTTTACATCGAAGGGCTTGTGAAATTAGGTAAATATTTTATTTTTAGTAGTATTATTGGGTCTGTACTTTGCATTATTTGTTCTTTACATACAGTGCTTCTGAGTTATTCTACACCTAAAGAAAGAAATATGAAGATGTCCTTTATAGAAATACCAATGATATATCTGAAATAGTCATACCTACATTATAAATTATATTTTCTCATTTTGTAATAAATATAGACTATTTTTTTAATAGATAATTGTTAAACATGACTTGAAAATTTTATGATATCTGAGATTACCTTATAATTGAGTGCAGTAACCGACTACATAGGTTATTAACTATATAATAATCTCTGATCAGTGTTACAAACTGGTTTCTACGACATATTGAATGCACATTAGACATCTGTTAAGCTTAAAAATTGTCATAGATACAGTCAACATTTCATTCTATACTGCTTGAGAAGTACACAATGAAATATGGAAGTGATTTTTGTGGTCATTTATTTTTACCAGCAGAAGGAACATCTGCAGTCAAGTTTCTTTATAATCTGCGTGTAGTTTACACTAATAATGTAATGATTATGTCTGTGAGAAAATGGTGTAGGAAATTCAAGGAAGGATGAACTAATGTGCACAATGAGGAAGGAAAAGGGCGAAATTTCATTGTGAGTGATGAACTTGTTGAAAAAACATGCCTTTCATGGTTTACTTGGCTTACTTAGTTTATTTAGCTTTTATTTCTTATCTGTGTTACTTTTAGTTACCGTGATGTTCATTTTTATCCAAGAAATTTATTAAATATTGTTTTTTTATGTGCTTTGTAATGTAATCTTCCTGAAGCAATTTATCACAAAAAATAGTCTAATTTTAAATATTTATTGTAAAAAAAGATGAGTTTGACAACTACATCCTGCCAGGGTTGTTTAATAGTTATGTTTTTAATAGTATAATGAGTTAAATAATTTTAATATGTATAAATTGTTAACAAGATCCAGCAGCAAAATCATGCTTCAATTACCTCCTTGTCATTATGTACTCAACATGATCGAGTTAATTCGGGGACAGATGAAAAGTCACATAGAAACACCACTTTTAAAATATCTCATGTTAAAAATTTACGCTTAAAAGCCATTGATAAAACAGACCAGCAGGAATGGAAAAACCATATAAAATATGTAGCAGATACTATTGAACTGGATTATTGAGATTTGGATAACAGAAAAAATTGAGCCTCCCATTGTGTTTCTTAATCTGACAGCGCTACAGATTTCTTGCAATTAGATGATGAAAACTGTATTGAACTTATTATTTGTTTATTATCACAGAAATTTAATCTTAGACATTAATGAAATTAATGTCTAATGTTTTTGGACAATTGACAGTTTCTTATAAAAAACTGAAATAAATTGTCATAATTTATTTAAATTAAAATATAATAGCATGGGGTTATTAAATATTAACTTTGCGTAGTTTCTTTTATATGTATCAGGATTTACAGGAGATGGTTGTGAATCGATCACCTATAAATGCTTGTGCGCGTAGTTTGTTTATTTGAATGCTATAAGCTAGAGTCCAAATATCTATTCAATATAGTATAAATATGCACCGAAGCAGTTGTGCTCTATCTTGGTCAGAAGTTTACCATTACCTTTTTTTTGTTTTTTTTTTGCAGAAAAATATTTTAATCACACTTTGCCATCTTATGAACTGTTTCAGCTTTGAGAAGAACTTAATCAGTTTAATTTTGAGAAATGGATTCAATTAGTTCCACTAAATTGCAAATACATTTAATGATTTACAATTAATTATCTGTAGCCAGTCCGGTGCAAAGCATTACATTTTTGTACTGTTGATAATGAAAATTTGATTTTCCATCTTATTGAATATGGTTTAGGTTTTATACCTTCTTTATTTTCTACCGTTTACAGTTTTCATTAACCATAAGAACTTCAACTGTTGCTACATTGTATTTTTTACCTTAATAAAACAAAATGAAAACTAATTATTATGCTTTATTTCATATTTTATTCTGTGTTTTATAACAATTACATAATATTGTGACAAAGGTATTACTAATATCAAACCTTAAAATTACTGAAAGTAAGACAAAGCATATTAAACAGTATTTCACTTATTTTAGAATATAACTGATGCAAAGATAAATTTTTAATTAAATTTGGTTTTTTTTCTTTATTTCAGATATTGAAAATGATAATTACATATGTAGAACTGCTCAAGAATTATTAGTAATATATCTACCTAGGTGTCTATCATCACCCGGTGTACAGACTGTTAATGCAGGAAGATTTTCATTAGTTAAATGTTTTAATAACCGATCAGAGTATGGTTTTACTGTTGCTAAATTTATTTTGGAAACTATTAAAAGTAAATTTCTTTCAAGAACAAGATCAAGAAACCCACCGGCATCTTGTGGACAGGTATATCACCGTTATTGTTTTAGTTCAGTTATAAAAAACATTAAAGGAATCTATCATAGAAACAAGAGTAAATCCTTTAGCAGTTAGAATCAACATTGTTCTGGCAGGAGGAAACGTCAGGAAATATAAACTTGGTCAGGAAGTTTTAGAAAAAAATCAGGAAAAATGTAAAAAATTTCAAGGGATGGCATTTTTATAACTGAATTAATTTTAATAATGATGGTTTAATAAAGTACTTTGTAAAGTGACCAAAATGTATTTGATATATATTTTCCTTGCTTTGGGGAGTTGCGACCCCATTGCCTAGCGCATTACAACTCTGCGCTTCAAGCAGCCAATATCATATCCTGTTCTCACTTATAGTCCCCGGTTATTCTTTTATATAAAAGGAGGAATATTCCAAATTATAGTCAATATTTTCACCGGTGAAATTTTAAAAAAAGTTACTGTTGAAAAACTTAAAAGTTAAATGATTTCTTGGAATTTATCTCAAACCACTGTGATTTTTTTTGTTTTGTTTAGGTAGTTAATTGCTTTTAAACAGCATCAGAAAAAGATTGTTTAATGATCAGTGTTTGATATAAACTTATACCCAGAATTCAGTTTGTTGAGAAGAGGTAGACATGTCTATCGTGCTTTTTATTATGCTTGTAAAATAAACTTTGGTCCAGGAATACAGGCTGAAAGGCAGGCAAGTGACTTCACACACTAAAGGAAATCAGCATAATGAAATAAGATAAGGAATTTTCAGCCTTTACTGAAAATCTTTTCACCTCCCGGCTGTACTTCAACTCTGCAGATTAAAACTGACAGTTATCAGATTAACAAATCGACAGTTATGAGCATCTTCCTTATATTCCTATTAAATTACATGTACCCTTTTTTTGCTGTGCTTCAATTAAACATATTTCATCTGAAAGTGAGATATGATCCTCCAATTCTTTAATAAAGTGAACATTTACACGATTAGTGAAATGTTAGGTTTTATTAACATCAAATATTTATACTACTATTCAACAATCTTACATGAAACATTAGGATAGAGTAAAAGTCTCTTTATTACTCGTATTAATAGATAGGTATTATTCGTATCTTCATGAGTTGCTGATTAACAAAAGTTTTTCAAATTTCTGGTGTGTCATATAAATAAAAGTTAATAACATAATTAAATTATTCCGTTTAGTGAACCTCCTCTGTACCAATTACAAATGCTGTTTTCAACCTTATGGTGTAAATATTCAGCTATTATTAGATCAATTTATTATTGGATTATTTGGTGAATAATCAAAAATAGAAAAGAAACAATCATACAGGAAAAAACATAACATGAAGAAATATATCTTAAAATGATGACATGAAGAGGAAGAAAATGTTAAAACTAAAGAAAGAACAATAAAAAGATTAAGAGAATATAAAAAGGAAGAAAACTTTAAAACCAAATAAAGAATAAAAAGGAAGAAAATGTTACAAAGAAAGAATGAAAACATTAAGAGAAGATTATAAATATTGTCAGCAAATGGCTTTGACAGCACGTGGAACCGTAAAACCTTCTGGTAGCCCTGAAAAGGGCTGTTTTTGTCGCTGAACGTCTTTGGCGCTAGTTGTAGTTTAAAACCTCGTAATAGCCCTGAGAAGAGCTGCTGTTTGAGGTTTTTGGAGTGGTAGCCCTGAAAAAGGCTGTTTTTGTGTTAGCTCTGAGAAGACTGTTGGGTCCGGAAGATGGTCTCTGGCAAAGTCGACCCGTCTGTAGTCAGGGAGTTGCGGCTCGTCCATTGAAATCAGACCCAGTTTTTCCTCAGCAGCAGATGGGTTCCCATTACAATGTGGTAGTGGAGAGCCCCGCAGTGTCAGGTAGGCGCCAATGAGGGCAAGACAGTTCTCCCCGAGCGATCCCACGCTGGGCCAGCTTTCACAACTGCGTCCGCCGACCAGGGCGATTGAAGCCCGGCGAGCTGGAGCAGGAAGATGGCGTCCGCATCCAGTGGGTCCCTCGGCGGGTCAGTCAGGCCTGCTCCGGTGGGGATGCCTGGCGGGGGTAGTCCCACTCTGAGCCGGCAGGGAATTCCATCGGTCTTCTTCCATCTTGTTCTTTTTCTTCTAGGTCTTCTCCAGGCGGGAGTCGATGATGAAGTGACACTTCATGTCAAAAAGACTTCATTTATTCGAGCCTATAATAGTGGGGTTCCAGTGCTGCTATGGTAGAGGAATCTACACGAGCAGCTAGCTATGTGGTGAGAGTGCCACCTGTGTACGCGCGTAGATATACTGCACTCCCACAGACTTCTGAGCTTTTGTGTGTCATGTCCGCCGATTTTACATTAAGCGTGTGGTAACAGTATAAACAGGAAGAAAATTTTAAAACCAAACAAAGAATAAAAAGATTAAGAGAAGATGATAAATATAAAGAGGAAGAAAACATTAAGACCAAGGAAAGAATAAAAAGATTAAGAGAGGATGATGAATGTAAAGAGAGAGAAAATTTAAAAACTATAGAATCTGTACACAAATTAAGATCAGAAGAATTATATCAAACCAAAGAGCAATTAAATGATTAGCAACAAAAAAACAAATAAATGAGATGATGATCGAGTCCAACTTATGAAGAATATTGTCCGACAATATCAGAGGAGTAATGAACTAAAAGATAAGAATTTTTTGCAATTTATTAAAGATCGGGCATGTATGCTTCAGTGTATATGTTGTTCTTGTTAGGGTCTAATTTTTAGTCACTCAGTAGTTAACTTTAATGTAGATAAAATTAAACTAGAAACCCAAAAATGCAATTCCAAATTATAATTTTCGCTTCAGCAAATGAGATCCATCGCCTTTGCCTTGGGGAAGACCTGCATTGTGACAGCTCTGTCCAGGAGGGATGGGCTGCTTAGGTATCCCACTGATGATGATTGGGTGGGGACTCCCCTGGGATTTTTTTGAACTTTATATTGGGAGTAAATTAAGACTATAATCCCAGTAGGAGATCCCTTTATGATTGGAAAAATTACAACCTCAAAAAAAATCTTATTTCACTAGTAACTTGTGATCTTTTTTTCATTTTTTTTTTTTATTGTCGTTTATTGTAAAAATTTGTTTACAATCACAGATTAATAATAAATATTAATAAATCATTATATTTAAATTAAAAAAATTTAATAAAAACAACAGTTGAAAAAAAGAAAAGGAGATGAAGTCTGATTCGAACCTTTCAAAGATCCAAGTATTTCATTAACTAAAATTTTTTTTGGCTTTAATCTGGAACCAATGAAATAGGTACCACTTATAGTATATCGTTGAAAAGCTCTCAATGAGAGCTATTACTGCACTTAAGAAAAAGTCCAAATCAACATTTTTTTGGGGGGGGTTTTTATGGACACATTTGGTTCAGTCGATTGCAGTTAAAAAGGGAGGTGCACAATTAGATGTTACAGTAGTCCCAAATCTAAAATTTCAACATCCTATGGCTAATCATTTTTAAGTTATGCAAGATATGTATATACAGACGTCACCCCAAAACTAATCAAACTGGATTCAGGAGTAGTCAGAATGGATATTTCCATTGAAATCTGAAAACTGAAATTTTTTGCAACCACAATACTTCCTTTATTTTGTTCAAGGAAGTAAAAAGGCATGAGTTGGGCAGCTAAGGGGATGGTGAAGGCTGCAAAAAATATATATATATATTTTGCGAAGTAAATAGCAATAGCATAACATTATGAGAATCAGGAAATGTTTACTAAGATGCTCAGTAAAATTCAGGAGTAACATATCTTAAAATTTTGTGGAAAACCTGTGCTATCTTAAAATTATCCTACCAATTTTCCAGTCATGAAGTTTACCATTTCAGAAGTTATTTGTTGAAAAAAAAAGGTTGTTTTACAAGTTGTTTAAAAAATTATATTTTCTGCAATAATATATAAGTTGTAAAATTTTAACATGATATAACTTTCTTGAGATATATGTTTATAAAAGAATTAGCTTTTAGAAGAATCAATTACTTGTGCCACCCATCAGTACCAAACCTTAGGTATGTGATGTTAGCTGTCCTTGGAAGGCCATTGCTTACAACCCACATCTTTTTATTCATGGAAACATTGCTGTTAAATTATAAAATTTCCAGTTGTCAATGATTCACAGCATTCTGAGTAAAGGATATATGAACCACACTTTTCCTCTCTTCTAATGGCACTTTACAACAAAAGCAACAAATTGGTGAGCCTCATACTGGATTCATGGGGTGAATCCAGTTTGAGGCCCACCAAAAGCCAAACTGTACCCTGATGTACAGTCAGTTGTGATATTAAATACAAAGCTGTTGTGGTATCCATCTCTTACCTGTCAAGGCCACAATCCAGAAAATTATAACATGAAATATGATAGGCAGCACTGGCCCTGCCCAAGATTTCAAAATGCAACTTCCTGCTTGCCCTAAGCAATGACTATTACTACAGAGTGTTCAAAAAGTGATGCAACCATATGGCAGAATGTTTCTTTCTTTTGTTGCATGTTTAATTGAGGAAAAATGTATTGCACAAAGCAGCAGAGAATATTCATTGTCTTCTAATACATTAGATATGCCAGTTATGCCCAGACCTTGAATGCCTTCGCAGAAAAGTATAGTGTGAATGCAACAAATAAGTCCTCCATCAAGCAGCTGTATGACAAGTTCCAAGAGACAGGAAATATGGCAGATGCTGAAAAAAGCGGTAGACTGAGAGTGCTGACACCAGAATCGATGATCCATGATTTTTTCATGGTGTGTTAAACAGTTAATGCTACATACAAATGGTGCAACAGTTTGTAAACACTATACCTGCAGATCGGCTGGAGTACATGTGGTTTCAGCAGGGCTCATACAGCCAACAATACTATAATTTTTCAAGGACAAGTAATTTTAAAGGGATTGTGGCCACCTCAATCTCCTGATTTATCCCCTCCTGACTTTTTCTTGTGGGGATACCGCTTATAAAACTCATCCTCATACCGTTCCCAAATTACAGAACGAAATTGAATGATTTGCCGCTGCAGTTTCTCAACAAATTTTATAACATGCGTCCAAAAGTGTGCTATGTCATATTCAGTTATGTGAATCACATAGTGGTCACTTTCAACTACTGTCGTAAATCACTAATTTTCCCATAAGGTTGCGTTACTTTTTGAACACTTTATTTCAGCAGCATTTATTTTGAACGCTTTCTGGTTTCAGTCAGCTAAAATTAATAGTTCATTTTGATCATAATCTTTCATCACCAGGCCTGAACGATCCCCATTGATGCCAGTCATTCAGCCGAGCCACTGAGTAAAAAAATAATTTCTATTCAAAATAATTGTATAATATATTTGATGTAGCTTGACTTACAAGAATTTTTTAATAATTCTGTAAATCGGTTAATGCAGTAATTAATAGAATTAACATGAAAAATTTTGTGCAACATGTTAATTTCTTTTTATTATTACATTTTTTCACAGGCTCTGCAGTTTTTAAAAGATCTTCTTCTAGTACATGGTTGTAATAGTTACATGTTATCACTAATGCTGTTGCACTGTTTAGAAAGTGTTTGTTGTGTTATTATGTACTGCGAAGATAGAAATCAATGTAAAAAAGACGCTTCTTATATTATTCTACAAATACTTGATAGTCAGACTATTAGACAGGATAATTCTCTAAGGTAATTGTTTTTTTAATACATATATTATTTAGTTATTAATAGTTTCAAAACTTAAACATGGTAGAAAAGCTCAAAAACCTAATACATCTTCTATGATGAAATAAAATAAAATGTAATTCTAAAAAAAGAAGGTTTTTTATAATTTCAGGGGGGGGAGGGGGTTTATATATAAATAACCACCACCACCCCCCCTCTCGGATAACCCATTAACATCCACTTCTCTAAAACTCACTAACAGCATTATTCTTCAGTCAGTTTTTAAAACTAATTGAAATTAAAAACAAGATTCATTTCTTCAAAAAGAATCTTTTTTTTTTTACGATGAATTACAAAGGAATGCATTACGCACTCCCCATGGGGTTGTGTCGAACTCCGAACCAGGGACGCTATCCGTCCCCAGCTAGTCAAACTCAGCGAACTAAGAAGCCTAGCTGAGAGACTAAGCAGACTCCACAGCCTGCCCCCTACCAACTAAACCTCTCTCACCGCTCTTCTCCGCCCTGAGACCGGACCCGCAATTTAGCACAACGCAGTCTCGGGGGGACGTGTCCAACGAATTTCAGAACTCCACTCCTGAAGAGGAGAAGCTAGCATACCTATGTTCTCCCGGTGGTCCACCACTCCTGCCATCCCTGTGAACAAAGAAAAAAAGAACATCCATACTACCATCCACACACACATTCA
>JAAAKQ030500302.1:9867-20505 GCA_010016005.3 Zanna intricata | reverse complement strand
GCTACAATTCATTCATCTCATCCTCTGAAGATATACCTTAACAGTGGTTCCGGAGGTTAAACAATAAAAAAAAAAAAAAAATTATATTTTATTTGAACTTTTCATTAGATTTAGACTTTTAGAAAGTATTTATAAATTCATACATATATTTGTAGAGAACTTATCATTAAAATTAGTCATTCTTTTCAGGAAAAGGATGACAGAGGTGTTAATCAACGTAATTCAAGACCTTCTAGAAGAGCATCATCTCCTCGTTTACGTTCAAGATCTCGTTCATGGGAGCAGAGAAATTTAAGAAGATCGAGATCCAGGGATCGAGAACGAGATCGAAGTAGGGCTTGGAGAAATAAATCTCCTCCATCTCGACGTTATGATAGAGACAGAAGGTATTCTTGTTGATATTAGTTTTAAAAATGTTTTGTTATTTGTTCAGAGTAGGTTCCAGTCAGAAACTGGTATTTTCACCACTGCTGGATTGATTTATATAAAATCAAATATTAGCCACAACTTTTATTTATTTTTTAAAATGAATTTCCAGTTTTATTTTGTGAATTATTTTTGAAACAATTAATATATTACTATACAAAAACACTTGGGATCTTTTATTCATTCAACATCAAGTTACTGAATTATGTCTTATGCTTATAAATAATTTCTGCAACAAAGTGCACATAGTGTTTGTATGTGATTTCAAACTAATCTATGCTGTAAAAGCAATAGTAGTGAATTTGAAAAGAATAGTTTCTATAAGGCTGACTCGTGTTTTTAAAGTAATATTGTTAGAAGTAAATATCACTATTTTGTCTTCTTTATCAGTAACATATTATTAAAAAAAACCATTATAACTAAATTTAAACCATTTAGAGGGATGAAGTCAAGAAAGGCATAAATGAAATGTTTAAATGTTTTATTAAATATGCTCTGATGTCTAAAAAAAGTCTTCCTAAATCTAAAAAAAGATAGGCTAATATGAGTTATCTTGATGACTTTTTTTAAATTAAATATATAGGTAATAGTTTAAGCCCTTTCTTGATGATAGTTATGAGTAGTTAAATTTTAAATATATGAGTTTTGTATGTATGTATGTATGTGTGTTTCATGTCAATGAAAAACTTGAAACTAGAACTCTTCTATTGAAATATAATTTCATAATTTTTTTTTTTTAGGATTCCTTTTATTAGTTCAGATATACTTAGTGTTTACAAAGGGAGCTTAATGTACATTATGTAATCCAGATTTAATGCACAATGATATTTAATATTGCTCCTCTACTGATGTGTTTAGTGTGTTATTCTTGAAGTATAAGGTGTGATTGGAAAGTTTTAAGATTGGGCTTGTAAATTCAAAATGTCAGTACTTACAGGCTATTGTAATGGGTCGCTTTCAAAATAGCCCCCTTTCTGACTAAACATACCGACTTCAACAATGTTTCCATTTTTGGAGGCATTCCTGAAAATTTTCTTTCTTAAGAGTGTTAAGAACACTTTGTATTTTGCTAGATGTCTTCAATTGACTAAAATCAGTTCCTTTTCAGCAAAAATTTCAATTTAGGAAACAGGTAAAAGTCAGCAGGGGTTACATCATGAGACTAGGAGGGTTGTGGAAGCACCAGAATTTAGCCAAAAATTCCATGATCTAGAACTCATGGTGAGTAGGTGCATTGTTGTGGTAGAGGATTCAATTCTTGTCTGAAGGACACGTTTATAGTAGTTTTGGTTCAATGTCTGTCCCCTGGGACAAATTTATGATGCTCTGTATCTGTAGAATCAAAGAAAACCACCAACATTGTCTTCACATTTGACTGACTTTTTTCGTGCTTTTTTCAGTTGTGATGAACTTGGACCCTTCCACTGCGATGATTGTGGCTTTGGTTCTGGGCCAAACCCATAAACCCATGATTTGTCACCTGTAATTACTCTATTTAACAAATCTGTGTCTATTTCGCCTTGATTAATCATTATTGGGACATTTCAAATCAGTGTTGCTTCTGCTGGTCTGACAACAGTTTCGGAATGGATTTTGCAGACACTTGATGCAAATTCAAATGTTCAGTTAACATAGACTGAACCTTGTAGAAACGTAAATTGAGTTCATCAGCCATCTTCCTTGCAACTCTAGTCAGAGTGCACTAAATTGCGAACTTTCATAATGTTTTTGTTGATTTTTGAAGTGAACGGCTGGCCGGGACATCTTTGACTAATTCTTGGCCATATTTGAATCTGTTGAACCAGATAAAAACATTTGACTGGTTCACACATTTATCCCTGAAAGCTGTTTTTAATAGTTCAGAAGTCTCTGAAGCTGATTTCCTGGTTTTCAAACAAAATTTTATATGAACTTGTTTCATTTTTCAACCATTTTGCATAGTCAATAATCTACCGAGAATCAAAAACACATCTTCACTCATTAAGATGCCCTTTCTCTACTGAGCAAAGATATTGTGGCAAACTTTTCAGGGCGTTTCAAGAACAAAAGACGTGTCACCTTCCACACCTGCAGGCAAACTTACCCCTCCTATTGAGCAGTGGCAGTACCCATCTTAAAACCTTTCAATCACTCCTCATGTAAAATACGTATATTTTGTATATCATAAATTTTTTCTTAAAAACTGTTAAAAAAATTTTCAGAATTAACTTATTTTGAGGAAAAACAATCTTGTTAGAGTCATCAGTCATGTTATTCTTTTAAAGGTTTTGAGAAAAATCTTCTTATTTTTGTTTTAAGAAATAGCTTTTTAGATGATTTAAAAAAAAATATTAAACATAACATCAATTTAGTGTATCTTTTCAAGCCATAAATGTATTTTTTTTTTTTACCTCTGGAACCACCGTTAGGTTATGTCTTCAGAGGATGAGATGAACGAATGGTAGTGTGTGTGAAAAATGCCATGCCTGACCGGGATTCGAACCCAGGACCTCCGGATGAAAAGCTGAGATGCTACTACTCGGCTACGGAGGCCGGCATAAATGTATTAGGAGATAAATTAAATCTGCTATCATTATATTTTATGATAGAAAAGCGTTTGAAGTACATTAGATTTGTGTGTGCAATGACAAATATTTGTTGAATTATTTGACTAATTATGTAATTATTTAAGTTGTTCATTTAATATACAAAAACAAATTTTTAGGCGTAGTTGGACAAAATCTCCTCCTGCACGCAGTAGGGCTCCAGCATCTCGTTCAAGATCTAGATCTCGTTCACCAATAAGTACTAAATTTCGAGCAACCAGGTATAGAAATCGATCTCCTCCAGCTGCAAGATCTAGAACACGATCACCTAGAGATAGAGGTATTGTTAACAGTATTGAGAAATAATGTAGTTGATTTTACATATAATTTTTTTTTTGTATCTGCCATGTATAGTTTGTTGCAAAATATAACATTTTATTTATAAAAGAATTCTTGTTAACCTCACATAGGTCTTAACAGTTAAAAAGAATTGATGCTTGAACTTCAGTAGTGAACACAGACCTTTAACTATTACACTATGCTTTGTATTTTTCTTTTGTTTGCCTCTTATCTGTGTTTATTTAATTTTTAATTTTATTTAATTGTTTTCCATTTAATTTTAACCAGCTCATAGTCTTTTATCTTTGTACAGTATGTAATTTCTGTTTCCCTTCTACCTGATTATTGATGTTATAGTAATATTCCAATTTGAACCATACCATTAAGCAAAATTATGTGTTTTATTATTATTAAATTTTTATTTTTTAATCTAAAGCTTCTATAATGATCAATGTTTGAATTTAGCATATGTTTGTATGCTAGTTTCTTTTTAATATTAATGAAGTTATCACATTAAATAATCTATGCTTGTTCATACTGCTATGCTGCTACTGCTAAATAATCATGTTTGTATCATACTGTTTATGCATTACAATCAGTGTTTTAGATTATAAAAAATCATCTTTTTAATATTTATTTTTTTTTTATTTCAAAACCAAACTGAGTGTAGACTTCACATAAATAACATTTTTCCTCGTCATCCTCAATTCTCAAAGATTGGTAAAGACCTAATGTCTGTATTACCAGAAGCCAGTTAATATAATACACAGTGCTATCCTCTTGCTTAAACATTTTAAAGCGAATTGCAGCGTTAATGTTAATAACTAATTTAAATGTTATATAGAATTAAACATTCAAATAAATAATCAACTAGAAGACCAGTAGGTAATTGGCTAAAATTTCATAGTTGCCAGTTATACATTTCTAAATTTTATTGATGCCATAAAATATTAAATTGGGGTAATTTACAGTACACAAAAAATTTGTCTTAACTCGCAAATATAATTTATGATATTAAGTAAAGATACTTGACTTACTTACTAGGCCAAAGACCATCAAAATGATTTATAAAATATTTATTTTAAAAATAAATTAGTTTTTAAAAGTAAAAATTTATTTTGGTAACGTAAGTATAAAGCATCTGATCTTAATATCAGAATTTTCTCAATTTTTTTTGTATGTAAATCTTAATATATGAAGTTTTTCCTTTTGGTTAGTTAAAGTGAGTATGAAATTTGTTAATTTAATAATTATTAACTTGGTGTATAGTATCTCAAAAATTTGAATCATACAGTTAGTAAAAACTGAAAATATAACAAAACATACTTAAATATGTTTGGCATAATAAACAATGTAAAGTATTTCAGAAATAATTACAAGCGTTTCAATCATGAAGTCAAGAAAAGTTTCAGTAAGTAATTTATTTATAGTGTATAGATTTATAATTCTGAATATTTATTTGCTAGTAACTTTACTTCATTTTTAGTTATGACAGTATTCTAAAAATAAACTGTAATGGTTTGATTAAAATATTAACTAAAGGAAACTTGCTTCAGTTATTTTAAGATGTAAATCTGTACTAGTATATGTATAATAAAAATCTAAACAAAAAATATTTTATTTTTGTGCTTAATTTTTTATGCCTTGTTTAATGTTATCTGTTTAAAATTTTTGTATTTTTTTTTGTACACAACTTTCACTGCTCCAAAAAAATGTTTAAACAGTTTTATAAAAATAGGCAATACGTTTTAGATGCTTTTTAACATTAAGCTGTCATCTGAAAAGAAATTGTGTACTTGTAATTTTCAACTGGAAAAAATCAACCTGTAGATTTAAAATTATAAAATACATTTTAATTATTTAAATATGAGTTATTGTTATTAAAATATAAATTATTCTTTAAATATTAGTAAATTATTTTAAAATAATTAAAAATGAAAAGAGCACTGAATGATTTTAAGATAAAACAAATTATATTATTATTATTATCTTTTACGACTACATAGGATCACTTCATCATCCATTATCCAAGTCTCTTTGATTGGACCGTTTGGGCCTTGCAGTTCTCCCAGTACTTTTTCCTATGTTCCTATTTTTATGGCCTTTCGTGTGTTGAAAATGTTTATGTTGTGAGTTTTTTCTTGTGAGTGTGAAGCAATTGTTTTTGTTCTTGATTTTGGTGTTTTATTTTATCTGTGTATCTATCAGTGTAAGATTGATTTCCTTCAGATTCCCTCTTATTTCTCTGATACATCTGCATCCTGTCTTAGGTTTTTGAGTTGAGATCGTATTGAACTAGCTGTTTCAGAAGTCTTGAATCTTGCATCATCACATATGTCCAAAGAAACCTAGTCTCTCTTATGCACGATATTGATGAAGGGTTCTGATTCTTTGTACATGACTGTCAGGTACAATCCACCACTGCCTGTTTTTCCAGTACTCTTTACTGATTTAGGTTTTTCAATTTTTCTTTCGATTTTCTGGAGTCTGTCTGTCTTTGATTGTTCATTCAGCTGACAGAGCATAAGTGGCTTTTGCTTTTATAACTGTCCTGTAGTGTCTTATATTTGCATTTATCCATGGGCATTTTTTACTCTAAGTATATACTTTAAGTATACCAGGTTAATTTTTGAGCTTTAGCTAGTTTCTTAGTTTCTTTCTTCTTATTTTGATCAAGATTTTTTTGTTTAGGTTGTTCGTTATTATTTCTCCTAGGTATTTAAATAGGATTACTATTTTGATTGTATTACCATTTATATTTACTTCTTTTAATTGTGTTGGTTTTTGGGGCATAATTTCTGTATTTTCTAATGGTATTTAGAGGCCAAGTTTATTTGTAGTGTTTATAAGTTCTGATATCTGTGATTTAGCCCCGTCGATGTCATTTGCTAGCAGTGCCAAATTGTCTGCAAAACCAAGACGGTTTGCTTTGATTTTTCGACCTATTTTTACTTATGGGAGGCATTTTTTGAGCCATTTCCTCATTACTATTCCTAGAGTGCAGTTGAATAATAGCGGTGCCATGGTGCAATTCTGTTTTGATTTCAAATGGTTCTTGACCTTGCCTCTAAATTTTACCTTCGACTTAGTATTTGTGAAGTTCAGTTTTATCATGTTTATTAATTTGGTATTTAATCTGAGGTAGCTTAGAATTTTTAGGAGGGATTCCCTGTGGATGTAGTCATAAGCTTTCTTCAAATCTACAAATGTTATCACCATATCTCTTTTTCTTTTCCTGTTATAATCCATTATTAGCTTGAGACTTATGATCTGGTTTGGACAGCTCCTCCAGGATCTGAAACCTCCCTAATATTCTTCTAGTTCTTTCTTGAGTTGTGAACTGATCCTGTTGAGGATGATTCTTGAAAGAATTTTGTGTGTTGTGTGTAGCAGTGAGATTCCGCTGTAATTGTTAGGGTCTGTTTTTTCCCTTTTTTTTTATATAGTTGATGGATATTGTGGTGGTGTTTTTTTCCACGAAGACATGGTCTAGTTGGCATTCTCCTTAGTGTAGTAGGGATGTTTCCAGGTTTTGAGTTTTTGAGGTTTCTTTTTGAAATATATAGATTTCGATATTAGATTGTGGTTTCTGCGATGAGTTTCTTTCTGTTTTTGTATGTTTTCTTTTGGGTGGGTCATTTTCCAAAGATGTTGAAGTATCTCCTTTCTTTGTCTAGTTGAGCATTGAAGTCTCTGATTAATTGTATAACGTGGTTTTTGGGGATGTTATTTTGTCAGGTTGGGCAGATCCAAAGACGTTTCTGTTTCTTTACGGTATTTTGGAGAGTTATCTTTAGTGGATGCTTGGGCACTTATTACAGTGTAGATTTTATTAGGTGCTTTCAGGGTGAGTGTAAGATTCTTGGGGATTGTGACTTGAATTCTTGTATGGAGTTTATTATTTTGAAGCTAATTAAAAAAACTTGTTCCAAACTGTGACATTTTTCATCACTCTCTTCCCACGTATACCTTTGTAGAGCCTATATCCTTGAGACTCCATGGCATTCTGGTTGGTGTTTCTTATTTCCTGCAGACCCATGATGAGAATTTTGTTTAGTCAATTAGGCCAGTTATTAATATATTATAATTATATATATTATGTTATAACATTCACTAAAAATGAATAAACCTGTTAAGAAAATAATATTTAAATTTCTTATAGAGATTAAATAGTTTGTAATAATTTTCTAAAAAATTCAAATTCATCAACATAATTTAATTTTAATTTTTTTTGTTTTTGTTATTTGTCGATGTAATTGTAGAATTTTGCACTAACTGATGGTGCGGGATTCCACTAAAGTGGATTATTGGTATTAGTTTTTATTTTTTAAATTGTTCTCTTACTGTTTATGGCGATTAAGTTGTTGTTTTGTTTTTTGAGTTAAATGTTTATATCTCCTCTTCCCTGTTGCTTTTTGATATATCAACATTATTATGAATTGAAAAAAATTAAATTAAAAGAACTAAATTTTACTATATCAAGCCTAGGTTTAAAGTGATTAAATAATTACTTGAATAGCTTATCTTCTACTACTTATTAATTAAGCTTGCTAATATTAATATTTATGTTATTTTAATGTAATATTTATATTAAACTTACTAAATATTTTAGTAAATTTGTATAGTGTATAGAATACCATATTTTACCATTAAATTTTTTACTATTAAGTTGTGTCTGCCTTCTATAAAGAAAACGGTTTCATTTTTTAAATTTATATTTTATTAAAGTAAGTATTTTAATTTAAGCCATGCTATATAACTGAATCTTATAAATAGATTTTTTTTTACAAAATCTTATTTTTTATGCCAGGCCTTATGTGTGCTATATTTTAAATGTATAATAATTGTTTTAAGTTATACTCGTAACATATAACTTGTTAGGAATTTCATAGTATACCTGAACTCTACCAAAGTAAAATTATGATCATACCATTCAGGCAGTCAAATTTTTTTTTTTATATTTTGTTGATTTTTGAATGTTTTTGGAATTTAAAAAAATTGAAAGAAAAATATGCAAATTGTGTAGTTTGCTTTGAAATTTACATTCTCTTAACTTAAAAGACATACTATGCAGTTAACATATATTTTAAATAGTGGTTAAATTAATGAAGAAGAAGACATTTTTTTTGATTTATAAGATTCAGAATCACTATCATTTTTTATTGTGATTCAGATTTATAATTTTTTATAATTAAATTATCATTATCTGTTGAAACCAGATTCACGTTTTGATAAAGATCCGTTGTCAGGACCTGCTACTCCTACACAAGACAGTAATCATGCTGAACCAGATATGCGATTAAACATGAGTTCACAAAGCATTCAGAGTGTTGTTAGTGTAAAAGATCAGGCACCATACATCACCAAGAAAAGATGCAGAGACTTTGATGGTAAGTTTTATTAACATTTGTATTTATATTTTATTATTTAAATTTCTTTCTCTTATAATTTTTCGGGAGATTAGGCAGTTTAATTTAGTAAATACATACCTTGTTGGTTCAATCTTTTATTATGATTCTGACCATAATAAAACATGTATATACTTTGAAAAACTTGTAACATGCAACTTCATTTAAAGTTTTATATATTAATTAGACTGTTTTATTTTAATTGCATTTTGCACTGCTGTAGTACTTTTTGGAAGTGTAGGCTGTAATAGAACTGATTAGGTGGTTAGGAAGGATCAATACTTGGGCAGTGGAGGGGGTAGATAGGGGGTAGGCAGTGCACGTGGTCTTCCTCTCTTCTTTTGGTGACCCATTTCATTAGCCATAGCGGTTTGGATCAAAGCACTATGTGGCTTTGCCTTGCATGCTTTGAAAACAATTGATCTGTGATTGTGAAGCAAAGAGCTTTTCGGTGACAATTCAACATTCTGCGCAACAATGCCGTTCCTAATGTGAACACAATTCGATCATGAGTTAGAAAGTTGGAGGAAACTGGTAGGACGCTAAGAAGAGGTACACATGGATGAAGTAGGTCCATCAGAACACCAGAAAATGTGCAGCTGGTGAGAGCAGTGATCGAGCAATCGCCAAGATGTCAGAGTCATGCTGTTGCCTTGGGAATGTCAGACCGCAGTTTGAGGAGGATTCTGCACTTTGATTTGTATTTTCAACCCTTCAAAATAATGATGTCTTAAGAATTGAGCCCAGCAGACTGTACCACCCTCCAAAATTTTGTGAACAAATGCTTGCGCAGATCACTCCTGAGGAAACCTTCTTCAACAGTGATGAAGCACATTTTCACCGCAGTTGGACTGTGAATAAGCAAAATTTCCTTTACTGGACTGAAAATAACCCCAAATTATTCACAGAAGACTGTTATTCCTAAACCCTGAACTAACAGTGTGGTGTGCTCTATCACAATTTGGCATGATAGGTCCATACTTTTTTATGGAAGATGGTTTGACCGTGACTTCTGAATGTTTTGTTTCAATGTAGCAAAATTTTCTGCAGCCCAGAATGAAAGAGATTGTTGAAGAAAGAGGGATTAGGGGATTTGTGCTTCCAACAGGATGGAGCTACAGCTCGCACAGTCTGAAATTGACTAAATGTTCTGAGAGAAATTTTTCCCGGACATCTGGTCCCTGATGGGTGATGTGGGGGAGGGCTGTGTGGTCACTTGATTTGAGAATTTGCGATTTCTTTCTTTTAGGATATCTGAGAAGGAAAAGGCATTTAAATATTACTCTCACACCCTACCAGAAGTAAGGAAGCAGATTATCAAAGAAAACACTATACCTAGAGTAGGTGTGAACGAGTTATACAAAGCTTCAGAAATTGTCTCCTAGCCTCCTTCTTGAGAACATTATTTTCAAAACTTAATGATTATTAATGTGCTGCTAATTTAGACAATAAAAGCATTTCTTCCCTACATATCCCCTTTACTTTTTTATAACTTCTCAAAACTGAGTAATCCGTTCTTCCACACCTTTATTTGCAACATATATTTTTCTGCATATTTGTATCATAAAGGAATGTTTTCACAAAATCATAGTTTCTTTTCATTGACATTGAATATTTATTAAAACATGACATTGGCAAGAAAAAGAAGGATTTTGGTTTTGTGTGATTCTGAGAAGATTAATGATCTGGTTATTCCTGATTTGGACTGTGGATTAGATTTAGATAAGTATGACTGTGTACATTATCTTATAAGTTTGTGCAGCGCTAATCAGTTGTGTGCATTTATGTTATATAATGTATTATTATTATTTTTTTTTTAACTTTCTTTATAATCTGATTAATAATTGCTTGATTCTTATGATATTCATTTTGTTTATGTAGCTATGGTTTATGCATCCAAACAGATTGTATTGCTCAATGTATTGTTAATTAGAACTCAA